>JAOEHY010048307.1:0-28923 GCA_025447955.1 Psilopsiagon aurifrons | reverse complement strand
GTTGAGGACACCAGAACTGCACACAATACTCCAAGTGAGGTCTCACAAGAACAGAGTAGAGGGGCAGGATCACCTCTCTTGACCTGCTGGTCACACTCCTTTTGATGCAGCCCAGGATACAGTTGGTTTCTGGGCTGCAAGCGCACACTGCAGCCAGCTCATGTTCATTTTTCCATCGATCAACACCCCCAAGCCCTTCTAGGCAGGGCTGCTCTCAATCTCTTCTCTGCCCAACCTGTAGTGTGCCTGAGATTGCTGCAACCTAGGCGTAGGCCCTTGCACTTGGCATGATTAAACTTTATCAGGTTGGCATCAGCCCACCTCCCAAGTGTGTCAAGGTCCCTCTGGATGGCATTCCTTCCCTCCAGTGTATCGACCTCATTCACTGTAAGCCCAAGTACATCAATCAGGAAAGGCATCGCTACTAGTGATTAAAGCAAAATAAATCATAGAATCGGTCAGGTTAGAAAAGACCTTTAAGATTATCAAGTCCACCCATTAACCCAGCACTGCAAAGTCCATCACTAAACCATGTCCCGAATACACGCTGATGAATTGAATCTGCCTTGCTAGTCCTTAGCTGAGATGCTGCTTAGTGTAACAGTGGAACAACAGTGCCTCCCAATGACCGAAAGTATAACTCTTTCAGGGTCATGTATTTATTTGTCACTATCCCGTTCTGCTGGTCTCTAATAGCTTGTGTACTATTTCAACTGCAACATCTCAAGGGACCTCTCTGCCAGGAAAGCTTCAATACTGAACTTCAAAATTAAAAGCCTAGCAAAGAAACAGCACAAGATATTCCCTGCCAGAATGTCCTGTTCTTAATTTGTAAGCAAAAAACCTCAGTGACAGCAAGACCTGAAACATGGATGTCTGAGACCCCAAGGATACCTGGTGTGTTCCTGTTACTGCAGCCATGACTATATGTAGTGATCAGTGCTACACTAAATGTTTCAGTTAAGCACATAGGTACTACTTTCTTAAGTGCTTGTGAAAATTATTCACCAAATAAAATTAACTTTTCCCCTCTTCTCTCCTATTCTGAAACAGGTCCTGATTATTTCAGTTCCAAGAACCTCGCACTGCAAGCCCAGAAAAAGATCCTGAGTAAAATGGCAACCAAAACCATGGCTAACATGCTCATAGATGACACAAGCAGTGAAATCTTTGATGAGCTGTACAAAGTAACGAAGGAACATACAAGAAACAAAAAGGAAGCCCATAAAATTATGAAAGACCTGATTAAAGTGGCAATAAAAATTGGGATCCTGTATCGAAATAATCAGTTCAACCAAGAAGAGCTGGAAATTGTAGACAGGTTCAGGAAGAAGCTGAACCAAACTGCCATGACAATTGTCAGTTTCTATGAGGTAGAGTACACTTTTGACAGAAATGTTCTTGCAGAACTTCTGAATGAATGTAAAGACCTTGTGCATGAACTGGTAGGTCGACACCTGACACCAAGATCCCACGGGCGCATCAACCATGTCTTCAACCACTTTGCGGATGTGGAGTTCCTAACTGCCCTGTACAGTCTTGATGGAGATTGTCGGCCATACCTCAAAAAGATCTGTGATGGCATCAACAAACTACTTGACGAGAAGGTCCTTTGAAACTAAGCTCCAAACCAATAAGCCAACCAAAAACTTCTCTCTAGAACTGGCCGCCCTTCATGAGCCACGGTGAGCAAGTGAGCTTCCTTCCCACCGGCCTCTTAGTACAGTCTCCAGCAACGGCCAGAAAGTGCTCACCAAGCTCATGATGAACTTCAATCAGAAAGCTATCAATTTTAATGTTTTGTTCCAATAACTCAGTCTTTTCCAAGAAGCAGAGTGAACAAGGCTGCTGATATTGTTGAGAAAGAGATTGCTACACACCATGATCTTACTACCTTTGTGTACAAGGCTGAACATGGGAAAAGAAAGTAAAGTCAAGAGCATGGCTATGTAAAACTAGACAGGTGAAGGCTAAAGAGCAATGCATGGAATTTACCCCCAGGCCCTTGGTGAATATGTTTTTATTATCTCCATGAAAAAGCTTAGACAGAAAGTAGGGCTGTAATGGATTAAGCTCACTCCTTTCAGAAGTATCAGGAATCAATATGAGAAGCCATCTCTGATTTTGCATGGCATTTAAGTCTGATACGAGAATAATGCTGCAAACTGAGTAGAAGTGGGAGAAAATGTAAAGAACTGCTTGATAAAGCAATGTTTTCATTAGAGAGTTTTGGTTCATACCTGCTAACATAGGGAAGGTTTCATTTTAAGTTGGAAAAGCAGCTCAACGCTTCAAGCTCAAAGGCAATCAGAAAACTAGATAAAGCAGTACATCAGTTTCCCTGCTCTCAGGGCTTGTGTATCTGGTAACATCAGGCAAGTTTAGGCCAAAGGGTGTGCTGCTCTTTGTGCTCTTACTGTTTTGCCTGACGAAACAAAACTTTGTGTGGATTTTGAAATTGCACTTGTGAAGAGGAACAAAACGAAGACACCAGTGGAGTGACGCCAATGGAGCAATGTTTACATTCCCTGCCCTCAAAACATTCACCTTAGATAAAACATGCAGTTTAACATGTCCACAACATTAATTTGTGCCTACAGTAAACCAGGTGTGATAAAGGAAGCCCCACTCATGCTTGCAGTGCCATCCAAGGGTAGTACATCTGCAGTAGCCTGAAGAGAACAGTCTTAGCCACGCCGTGGAGCTTCATGAATGACTTTTTTTCTTCAGAATGTTGTCAGTGACTTTCTTTTTCCCCTTTTTTAAACGAAATATATCAATGTCTTCAATCTGGAAACATTTTGCAAAGAAATACTGGTTTCTGTCCAGTTTTGTTGGATTAAGAGAGAACAGGAGTCAAGCAGATAAACAAGCTTGGCACTCGTAGGATCCTGCAGCTGGGAAGGTGCTGACACTAAAGGAAGTGTGTTCAGAAATCTGTCCCCGCCCTCTACATGTTATCCTCCAGTCTCACCTCCATCGACTGGTATTTCAGTGTCATGTACCAACTCCTTTTAGTTGACACAGATAGCAGACAATCCTATTATCTGGAGATCACACCTTCCATATTACATATAAGAGAGAGATGCATGTGTTTGAAAATAGACACAGACAAGAAAATACACTTGAAAGCCATGCCTCTATGGAAAGCTCCCAGTGTTGATAATGTATTACTCTAGGATTAAAAAGAAATCATGTTTCTCATTTAAATTTTTAAACACTATGATGGTAGAGAAAACTGTTCAAAACTTTATTCTTCTTCTGTCTTTCCTCACCATAACTGTATTTTATCTCTTAAAACAACAGTTCTGTCACACCTTTATATAGAGAATACACATACCCAGATCATATTCATTTGAGTTGTGCTACCTGGATTTTTATCTGTTCCCAGGAGAAATCATTTGGAGCACAGTAAAAATGGCAGCACAAGATATTAGCAGAGCAGCTTGTAACAGCATAAATTTTCCTCCTCATCTTTCCTTTAACCATAAAAATTTATTAGTGTCAGTGAAGGTGGACAACTCCTTTGCAACACAGCACAGTAATGAAACACCAACATCTGGAGCTGCAAACTCACCCATTTGCAGAGCCATACCTACATGCATCATTAGCCACATTTTTTCCAAGCACGTACTTGTCAGTCGATGCTTTTGAACAGTACTGATTGTATCCAACGCTCCTGTCTCAGTGCCCATTTCAGATTTTGTGTGCTCGTTTCACTTGTGGCAAACAAATTTAAGATCTTTTGTTTTTTAAAGCCAGAAGAAATGATTATTTAACATTCAAGATGTCCAAAGGAGAGGAATCTCTGATTTTCTGTTTGTGCGTTGCAAGTATCAATATTCAGATTCTGGTATTTTAGACACACCAGCTGAACATCTGTGTTTTATTTATAAATCTGAGTAGCCTTAAGGAAAGAGATGCTTTCAAGTATTTCTCATACTTGCATATCCTGTATATCCATTGTTCACTTTTGTACTTGTAGCTTGGTATGTAATAACATTGCTAAAATATGGGCAATGTTCAGGTCACCTTAAGTATATGATGTATTATCATATTTGTGGATTAAAAATGCGTGATTACTGCCCTTTTTGTTTCCTTTTGATTCATTTATTCTACCATCCAACGTAAACTGAAATTAAGCAATAAGGGAATCTGGGTAATCTCAGTTGTCACCTTCTGCAACCTGCGTGGTCTTTGATGACTAGATTTTTGTGAAGGTAGGAAGTAGGTGGGTGGATAGTTTGAGGGCTTAAAACTGGAAATCCACATTTCTGTGCTATCACACAGATGCAACACGAACATGCATCAGCAGCAAATTAATTGTTTGCCAAAGTTCTCAAGCACTTGAGCTAACAAATGACGTTGACTCACCATGTTTAGCAGTGCAGTTCAGTCAGCAGGGCTCAGCCTAGAAAATGCACCAGCAGCCTGTGTCAGGGCCAGAGCAGATGGAAAATGCTACCAAGTCCCTTCCTGCAAGTTTTCCATGACATATGCAGCTCAGTTTAGCTAATGTGATTTAAGTCAGGCAGAAGACACATCCCTGAAAGATTTAAGATCCCTGCCCTAAACATAGAGATACTAGAACCTACCAGAATATTTTAACAGCAAGCATATATTCTTCTAACCTTATTCCCAAAAAAGGCTGAAAGAGCTCAGGAATTGCAAACAACTCACATGGCAATTATACTGGAAGCAATTAAGAATCAGCACAAAGAGAAAGCTGCCAACTACCTTAAAATCAAAGTTTAAAGCAATCTTTCTAAATGGTGTTTTGAGCCATACTGCTGCTAAAACATTGCTGCCAGATTAATTTTATGAATCACATCATGGCAGGACACAATATTCTTTGCCTCATCACTGCCAACTTAATGTAATGAAAAGAATGATCAAGAAACTCTCAAGGGAGTGACCACTTCTGGCATCCAAATGAGATTGTACGTGTACCATAGAACAGTACACTGCACTGCACATGTAATCTTATTTCTGTTGGAGAAACACACCCACAGAAACCTGTATAAATAGCTGACCCTGAAGAGAACCAAGAGGTAAAGCAGAATTAATGCAAGCAAGAAAGCAGCAGAAATGCAAAAGCAAGTCTTAACTGGACAATTTAAGCAGGTCTACTTCTGTCTTCACATCCTTCAATGCCAGAGACAATGTACAGTCTTATCCACATAGAAAAGATAATACTGCTTTTTATGCTGAAAAACTATTAGTGGGACTTTATAGGAGATAAGTACCTTCCAATATGTAGAAACCATCAGACAATGTCATTTATGACCTACTTGCAAGTACAGTAGAACCTCAAGATAGT
Source organism: Psilopsiagon aurifrons (assembly GCA_025447955.1). Classification (NCBI taxonomy): domain Eukaryota; kingdom Metazoa; phylum Chordata; class Aves; order Psittaciformes; family Psittacidae; genus Psilopsiagon; species Psilopsiagon aurifrons. The sequence continues at coordinate 23,603 of JAOEHY010048307.1, read as the reverse complement.
GCCATAGATAACACAAATTTATTCTCTCGGGTCCTTACAGGATGAGAAGGGATTTGGAATACCTAGCAGAAAGTAATATAACACAACAGGAGATTTGACCTATGTTTAGGCAAAGGTAATACATCATACTGACACGTTGCACTTCCACAGATTTTCTTACCTGATCACTAGAAATACTTGAAAATGCTTGGTTTAAGTGGGGACAACCTGCCAAAACACTTGAAATATGGATCCAGTACAATCACTTACCTGCTGACTTCAAAGCGTGCAGAACTCCAAGCTGCTCGTGGCACAAAGCAGTAAACAGTGCCATCTCCAGGTACCGAGGGCTTTGGTTCAAAACTCTTATTAACCTGCCAGTTTAGAAAGGTCAGTATATACACTCTGACTGGCCTCTGGTGTATTGCTTTGTGCTAACCAGATACATGATCTCCCCCTTCTAGCCTATTTCTATGCACTTCATCTCCCTTTCCCTGAAAATAGGTTAAAACCCCAAGACCTGGTAAGTTACAAAGAAAAATAAACAGGAACACCACACTGAAGATAGTTGCTGAAGGATTTTCAATACAGAACTAGATGAAAGAATATTCCTTTGTGCAATTACTTATGCAGCTATATTTCATTTTAGAGACAAATGGATTACAGATCAGACGGATTCCCAGCACTGAATTGCTGAGGTTGTTTAGGGCCTAAGCTCCCCACTTCAGCCAGAACTGCCATGCCAGCATGCACTCTTATTAAGTACCAACAGCCATGCCATAAAAAACAGCCTCATGGTTTAGATGAGGGCTGCAACCACCTCAACTCAGCAATTACATCAAACTTCCCAAAATCCTTCTCAGTACTACAGCAAATGGTGTTATGTTAGCACTGGACTTAAAAATAAATGCTTATGTTGTCAACTATAAATAACAAGACCCTGAAGTCTACAGAACGCTGTTCAAAAGATCTCAAGTGTACTCCTTCATTCTTATACCTCCAACAGGCTGCAGGATGTACCAGACACCAATGGATTCAAGACTTCTGCAATACATTCTTCATCACTATTCAGATGCAAAGAGAAACAATAGAACCTTGCTCTTAATATGCAGAAGCACCACTACATGTGGTAGCAAAGATTATTTAACAAGTATCAAGCTAATTCTTTCTTACTGAAACTGAATTTTATTAAACTACAAGAAACACAAAGATGGTGTTAGATTAAGAAAAACATTTGCTGGGCAATCTAAAAATAAAAACTGACACAGGTACCATTTCCTGCAAACTCCTTTATGGGATGTTACAACACAGCTCTTCGAATTTGCATATTGATAGCTTAACATACGCTATTCATGTGGTGAAAAAAGTCATAAAGAACATTACATGAACAACAGAAGGCATTATTGTCTTTTGCTGCTCTTTTTAAACACCAGGACACTGAACATCTCTCATTGCTGAAATGGTTTAAATGCATAGGCCACAAATATACTTGCATGACAAAAGTCTGATTTACGAGCAGGGAAATATTTTGCTTGAAATTATTTCACTATAAATCAGTTTTCATTTATATAGACTGTCTTGAAGTGCCAAGTAAACATGAAAGTTTGCAGAACATTAAGTATATTTACAAGTTCAGTGCACTTTAAATTCCTCAGTAAGAAATTACTGAAACAGCAATAAAAAAGGAGCTTGTATTATACTTGTGATAACACAAGTGGCTTGATTAAAACAAACAAACCAACCAACCAACTCACCAAACCCCAAAACTAGCAGCACATTTAACATTCTTATGTTTTCATGAATATTTACCAAAACATTAGCAAAGTAACAGAATATTTTATTTTCCCTTACAACCAGTGCTTATCAGGTGAGGATAACACTGAAATGTAACAAAGAATTTCTTTGTTAATATTAAACACAGAAAGGAAAGAATTTTGCTGTAGAACCCATTTATACCATGTCTGAACTGTGTGTACAATCATTGATGTTTTTATATAACAAGCATGAGCAGTCATAAATAATATTATAGTTTTCATTTAGCATCTAAATAAATTAAGACTGCTGGATTTTCAAGACTGTGAAGTTATTCCAGGAAGGAGACAATCCAGATAGGCACATTTATCACATATGCTGCTCTATAGTTTAGACGTCCTATGCTTTACTGCAGTTCCTGGCCATGCACATACAACACAGCCACCTCTGTGCAAGTCAAAGGTTTAAAGAGTCATACTGAGGCTATAAATAATTAGAAGTAAAAAGAAATGAAAATTTCTTCCATGTGAATTTTCATGGACAGAGGTATCGGCCAGATTAAAGGATTAAAGAGTCATGAACACATCTATTAGCCAACTACCAACTAGTCAACATGTCCTCAGGCACCTATCTCCAGCTCGGATATCTCAGACTTGATCCACATTAAACTTAATCCTTAGACATACACAAATATTTAGTGACTGTCACAGGAAAGGGAATGTGACTGAAGCATGAGGCAGGAAGAACTGCAGGCAGGAATTAACCCAAAGGGCCTTAGATCATCACCCAGGAGATGCTTCCATACAATTTCACATGTCTGCCTCCTATCACAAAACTACTTAGCTGTTACCACTTAAGTGGTAAATACCAATGATCATGAGAATTGTGTTGCTCACTAAAATCTTTTAACTGCTTTCCAAAACATGCATTTGTTGCTACATAAGTTACTTTGTACAACCATCAATATGGGTCTTGTTGCCAGCAGTGCTTAAAAATAGCTTTACAAAAATTATCAAAATAAAATCAGATGATCCTCCTAACTGATCAAGTCTGAGATGATCTTGATGATGAAGATATCTTCATGATGAAGATATGCTTTTTTATAACCATATTTAAGAGGTTGCTGTGAGGAATAACTGTAGGCATCTATAAAAGCTGCATAATAAAAATAAATACTTTTAGTAATTTACAACAAAATTAAGAAATATACATTTCACTTAAACAGGTAACAATACTTTAATGGATTACTTGTTCGTCACTGTACAGTCCTGAGCATGTTTTTGGAGGCGTAATTTAGGTCATCAGTCTTCCCCCACGTCCACATGACATATGCCAGCTGGAACAGAGCTTTTAATACTTCTGAGAAGCAGTATCTTAATTTGGCTTTGGTAATTATCTGTGCAACAGTATAAATCTTTGATTTGCTTTTCACACATCAAATAGATTAAGTCAGGCACTACTGTTATTAGGATTCCTCCATCACTTTTTGACTCTGATAAAGCAAACCATCAGGAAGAGCAGAACAAGGCGATCTGAACCACAAAGCCAGCATCCCTGAGTGAGTCCGACAGTGCAGCAGACAGGGCACAGATGGAAGTAGCTGGCATGCCAGTATTCCCTCATTACCTTAAAACAAGAGACCACAAAAAAACCCAAGTAAAATTAACAATAGCTATATCCTAGTTCACAGGAAACATCCTTTTCTCAAACTCCACTTCACTGCTCTTTGCTACTCTTACCTCTACTCTTCTAACGTCACCAAAAAATCATGCCTCCTGCGTGCAACCCAGCTTCAACTTCTCATACAGCTTAATTCCTATATTTTTGTCCTGACCAAAACTTTTCAGTGCAACAGTTTTCTCCCTTATAAAATTTAGTGCCTGCTGTACACTCGTACCTTTACATTCACACAGATCCCTCAGAAAAGCAAATCAAGCCCATAGGACAACCCTCTTGTGCTTATTATGCTTCTAAACATACCCTGCCTTACTGTTCGATACCTGCTTCCATGCACTTGCTTTCTTGGGCAAATTACAGGTTAGAAGCAACCTTACAGTATACTTTCACTCACCTATAACATCAACTATATGGAGTTTCAGCTTCTGCTGCAGTGTATTCAGAGCAGCTGGAAGGGAATCTTGAGATGATGGCATTTTTATATTCTGTTTCACATCATTGGAAAGGGACAACCACAGCTTCCCAAAGTCTTCTGTAGTCATCTCCATTGGTCTAAAAATAAGTTTATCACTGTTATCACAGCAAAATGAGATACATTATTCAGCATATATTTAGTATCCCAAAAACCAGTATCTGGAAGCAACTGGACAACAGAGAAAGCAATAAGCAAATAAAGATTAAACACACACACACACCCCATTCCCAGCTTAACACTTTTTAAAGTTTGCATTGCTTGCTTTAGATTTCCAAATAAAAAACAAAACAAAACAAAACCATTATTCTTTGTCAACAGGAAGACCAAAGTGAATGGCCTTGAGGTATCAGCCCACTGAATGAGACAAAAGTTCAGCGAGAGGTAGGAAAGCAAGGTGGATTTCACTATAAAACAGAAGTCTACTGGAAAAAGAATGCTTGCCTTCTCTACTCCTAAAATAAATGCAGTGTTCAAAAATGGAAATAATGAGATTTTTCTTCCCCTGCAGAAGTTGTCAGCCTTTGCACATAATGTATGAGTCTCTATTCAAAATCACTTATTTCAGTTTGACATGTTTATATTATGCCATAGTTAAAACAGCATGCCCTTCTGTTCACTCAGTTCTGTTAGCCCCCTCAAAAACACGTTCTGTATTTCAAGGCTATTCTAACCTGCAGCTACTGTCAATATTCTCACTGGATTTGTACTTCTTCCTGGAACTTTGCCTCTTTTCTGTTAAGTTTAGAAATAACCATTTACTATCTTTAACAGTCATCTCAATTAGAATAAAATTAGCTGCTCAAGATGAAGCCTGTTTTCATAATCAATACCCAAAACATTCTGCCCTTGTCTAATATTTGTTTGAGCACACACATTTTTAAAAACTGCAGTTTATTTGATTTACCTGATGAAGTCCATCAAAGATAAAGTGATTGAAAAGTTAAGGTGCGTTTCCATCCCCGACTGGTAATTAACAGAGCCAGAAAGAACTCCCTGTGTACAGATTTTGTCCATCCACACGCATTTCTGGCAATGTTCCACACCTTCAGCTTCAATTGCAGGAAACTGATAGCTGGGACTCTCCAAAATCTATAATTTTTTTTTTAAAGGAATATAGAATATAAGCCTTGCTGTCAAGTTGTGTAAATGGCTAAGATACAGCTATAACGTTGTGTAAGTGCTTTTTATTTCAATTAATTTGTCCCAGACTATTTGGCAAGTGAACAGAGCTACCATTTCTCAGTACTCATTGAGCATAAATTAATCATTAGCATCTACAAAAGTTCTATGAGAATTAAAACACTGGAGAAACCAATCTCTTTCTGGCAATTTGCTTCCCCTCGCCCCCTGAAGGATTGCTCAAGAAAGACCAAGAACTGATGACCAAGAATCTGGATTCAGTAGTTCAGTCCCTAAATAAGCTGATATATAAGAGCCCTAAATAAACTAATACACAACATTGCAACATACAGGCTTTACAGGCTGCCCAGGGAGGCTGTGGAGTCTCACTCTCTGGAGACATTCAAAACCTGCCCAGACGCATTCCTGTGTAACCTGCTCTAGGTGGCCCTGCCTTGACAGGGGGGCGTTGAACCAGATGATCTCCAGAGGTCCCTTCCAACCTTAATGATTCTGTAATACCCCAAGCTATATACTAAAAGCAAGTTGAGAAATCATCCCTAATAACAAGGACAATTTCAAGATGACTCAGCATTCCCTGGCCTCTCCAAACAAACTAGCAACACAGATTCTGTCTGTGAGAGTGATCTTTGTGCAGTTTTAAATGAATTACAAGCAAAATCTAGACATGAGATGCCCACTTTCTATCAATGCCATGACAGGTTTGATTCAAGCCAGAAACAGGAATGAAGGAGACTTCATAACCAACTCCTTGGTTACAACCAGTTCCTTGGTTAAGTCACTTCTAGAAGAAACATTCTGCTTAATTCTCTTTATCTAGTTACCACTTGTAACGGTATATACCACTTGCAATTCTGTGCTTTTTTCAGCAAAATCCATAGATAGTCACATCAATAGGCCAATTCTCGAACAGCTTTCCAATTACTTAAGTGAAGTTTCAATCAAGACTATTACATGCTTTTAGCAACCAGTTAAATCCCAGATGTAGCCAGTATGAAATAACAGACTCCTCCCCACCATCGACTGCATGAGAACAAGAATGGAATACAACTGATGTTTTTGGAAAAGCAAACAAACAAAACTTTAAGTAAGCTTACATAAGTTTTATGTGAAGAAGAAACTGCATCATGTCTGCCTATCATAGGCTCAAATGAACGCACAAGCCTAACAGTCACACCCAGAACAAAGTTACACAATGATTTCCCTAGCAACTCTGGTTATACTATCCTGAGTATGACTGGATAGATTTGCATTCAGTCTTAAAGAACAGAAAGATACTGAATTCAGAACTGGAAAATCATATATATTTGTTAAATGGATGCGAGCTGCATTAAGGTGAATTAAAACACTGAGATGCTAACTTTTATACCAAAGGGAACTAAGTGTAGCTTTAAGATTTCTTTCACTGCCCTTTAGGACGTGTGTAACAACCATACCACAGGTTTTATGGATATGCACTGGGAAAAAGGCATGGTTACTATATTAAACCAAATACTGCACACTTAAATGCAAGCAAAAAGCAAGAAGGTCCAAGTGAATATGAAATATAATGGAAACAAAGGTTCTTACCTGAAAATGTTCTGCTTCTTCAAACACTAAGTTCACAGCATTAAGTACCGCAGTGGTTTTATTTGAAACAAAAACAGTGAGCAACAGAGAGTCATCTGTCCACACCTTACATAAATACAGAGCTAAGGCATCACTCTGACAAAGTTCCACTACTTCAGAGTGAGTGAGCCTTTCTAGCTCCTCTGGTAAGGAAGGGACGAATGGCCTTTTACTGGCATTTTCACATTGAGCACTTGGAGAAGGATGAAAAATTTCAATATTACTATCAGCAAACAGAGATGACTGTGGCAGCCTATTATCTGAAAGTCCCTCATCCAGCCCGGGTTTTCTGAGGGACTGAGGCATTTCAAATGCTAAATTATCTTCTGCAACATCTGAAGAAGACAGGGAGGCTTTCCTTAACCTTGTGTGCAAACTCCTCTCAGAATCTTCCATGTCAATAGGTCCTGTATCAAGTAAGGGACCAAAATCTGAAGCAGCACTATTTTGGAAGTCTGACGTCTCCTCACTGCATTGAATTTCATTTATCTTCGATTTTCTTTTGAATTTCTGAGTAGCTGTTTCTGCTTTCCCCATCTGGAAAGGGAAAAGATTAAAAACAAAAAAAAAAGAGTGGGCAAGTTTCTACAAATCAGCTGCGTTACTGTTAACAGCATGAAACAGAGTGAGCAAGGACAAAACAAAGACTAAGGAATCAATTTAGATGACAAATACAAATAGATTCCAAACATTTCAATGGATCCAATGGATAATGGCTTTTGTTGTATTTTTTACAGGGTATTGGATTAGCCTGTAATAGCAGACTGAATTCAAGTTTTCTAAGAGATAAACTAAAAGCTCCTATTAAAAAGCAAGCAGAGGTAATTTCTGGTTAAACTAGTGATAAAAGCCAAGATTTGAGCTGGCTAATATGATAATGCCAGTCTTAAACACATTACCTAATGACGACTTCTTTAATGTTCTGCATATTACCATAAATAATAAATGGTCTTGATATAGGGCATCAAATTCCAGGCTTGCTGACAAAGAACGTCAAAAAGCTCCACAGTGTTAGGTCAAGGAATAGTTGTTAGGGAAAACCAAAACTAATGCTCAAAGCACAACTTTTTAAAAGGGAAGTTCTAGTCACTGAATCAGATCTGACCCAGAAGTTGCTTGTCAAGTAATAACCAACACTTTCAGGTTCTTAACAGATTATCAGATTGCAAAAGTAATTTCAACAGTTTTTCAGTGACTCAGAGGTTTTTTTGCCTTGTTTTACCAAAATATTCATTTGACCTCCACTTGCACCTGTAACTGTAAATAAGGCAATATCTCAACTTTAAACCGGGAAAGTCTCAAAAGAACCACTTACCAGACTGACACCAGCATTTGATCCTAGCCCAATAAACAAAGTTGATGCTAACTGCTGCTTTTCTTTGTCTTCTTCAGAGATGCTGGCAACTTGATCAGACCGCAATGCAGGAGGGTCAACCACCTGTCCTGCTGACAAGGTGCTACAAGAAACAGTTTCTGGTTCTTTTTCTTTCCCCTCTTTGCTTTCTTTCTTTGGAAGGTAGCCTTCTTTACCCCACAGCTTTTGTACTCCCTCAAGTTTCAGAGTACTCGTCCTAAAAAGGTTAACGAAAAGCAAGATCAGCCACATGAACTTCACAGTCATAAAAATATACCAACAATCTACTTCAAACACCATTCACAACTTTGGCACTTTGACAAACACGGCAAGTAGTACAAACTTTTGCATGTTCATCCTTCATTACCTTAAGAACATCCCACAAATGCAAACGTGGACTAGGCTATATAATCGTAAGTACAGACCTGCACTAAGACAGTATCACACCCCTAAAGCCACTGGTAGAATGTGTTTGCCAATTCCAGAGTTTAAGACTACATTTATTATGTATTTTAATAATTTTTTAGAAGTGAATATACAAAACATGGCCTGTGAATCTCCAAGTGTATTTAAATAGCTCTACTGCTGATTCCTTAAAAAATCATTTATGTAAGGAACTAAAATTAGCAGAAACCTGGAAAGTACTTTTGTTTCTTATGGAAAGTGTTCATGTTGTCAGATATCCTGAATTCTAGCAGAAGTTAGTTCAACAGACACAGGCTAAATGCTGCAAGTCCTACACCTAAAACACTCACTCAAATTTTCTTACACAAGCTGATTAAAGAATCTTAATTCCAAGATTTCTTGCACATCAATTTACCACCAAAGTATAAATAAAGTTATTAATTTGTATAAGACTGTGGATATGGAATTTATCTGTAGTGTTCTAAAACTTAAGAGTATCTTGCATTGCAAATCTTAGGCTCACTTTTATCTGAGTTTCCCTTAAAAGGCCCATTATTGTAAGTCCATAAAAAGTAAGCATAGTCTGCGAGAAAAAGAAAGAAGCCAGAGAAAAATACTTAATCATGTCATCAACAGGTAATCCTGCCCCAAGTTACTGCATTAACCATTAGTTAATTAGTTTGTGAAGAAAGCGGAAGAACAGCCTAATCACATTAGCTTTTCTCATAGTTATTTCCAAGAAGATGCCATCTGAATTTCTTTTTACATGATGGAAGTTTCCAAGTTTAACTATTCTTTTTAGTTCCATGTAATAAAGAAGCAAAGACACATGATACTGACAAGAACAGAAGCTTACATGTACTTCATTTCAAACACGAATTAACTCACTCTTTATGCCCTGTCTCGGCACTATTCACAGACATATCGGAGCCAAAAGACAAACCAGTAGGGGACTGTCTGCCGGTGATGCCAGATGAGGACATACTTGAAGCAAATGACAATCTGTAAGGTTCAAAATTCAGAGCTGCAAGACAGACAGAATCTTAAAATTACAAGAGGCATAAAAAGGTGAAAAAGAAATCTATTTTCTGCAAAGAGATACTCTACAACTGCACTTTTCAGGCTTCCCATTCAGGATCCTCTATCCTCACAAAAAACAGACATTTCTGCCCTCAGGTAAGTTTTTTAGACAGGCAGGGGAGATCTCTAAAATGTATTAATTTGATATTTGATTTTAAACACTGAAATTAGACAGACATAGTGACTTTACTGCATATCACTAAAACATCTCCCAGTGCTCATCATATTTGTAAACAGAAATACTGTATTGGATCTAAATAAGTGAGCTTTTTCAATTTCTAAATAACATTTTGAGTCCACAGCATTATGTCCATACATCACTGTCTGCTTTGCAAACATACTTGACACCTTGGGCGAGAAATCGTTAGTTCACTAAGACTTGCAAATCAGGATTCAGAACCAGCCACTTTTGCTATGCTTTACAAATTGAAGTGTAATTTGAATAGTTTCTAAAAATGGTTTCGGACTAGAACATAAACAGTCATTGTTACATACGAAACAGAGCGCAGACTCTTGCAGCCCTGGAGCTATCAAGAGGAACAGTCCCTTTCCCTCATCTCCACCCCAGCCTTACACTTTCTTCTTCCCAGCAAAGTGAAGCAGCAGGGCAAAGCTGTTGAGCATCTGGAATGAGAGAAGTCTCCCAATAAAGGAGGAGGCAATGCTAAGGAAGTGTCCTGTCCCATAAAGAAGCAAGAAGGAACAGAGATACAAGGGGCTTTGTGATAAACAGCATCCACATAAAGATATTCAAACTCTACCAACTCATAAATTTAGTTATCTATAAACGAAGAATTGCAATAAACTCAGTAGACTCCCCTTTTAGAAGACTTATGAATATTCCACTTCACCTATATCTAACCTTCTAAAATATTTATAAGCTAGTGGAAGCTGCTGATCAGTACTTGTGATTACTGAGAAAAAACAGCAATTCATGATCTGGTTCCTACAACAGCTTCCCTGCAAAACTGTAACACTGCAAACACCAGAACGTTAAACAGATGTTCTCCAGCAGGAAAGAACACTAATTTCACTCTCCACACCTCAGTATGAAGCACTGTCACAAGCTCAATCTGACAAACAACAGCTTATATCCCTCACTGGGTTTATGTGCATGCAAAACCAGCGCAGAATATTCAGTTTGAACATATCTGACCTTGTTCAACATTTCCCCACCACAATTTTGAATTTTCTAGTAGGCTTAAACTGGAAGTGGCAGATATAATACTCTCAATTTATAAGTATCTCAGAAAAGTCTTAAGTTCTGCCAAACTACAGATGCAAGCAAATGGACAGTATTATTTATTGTTTGCATTAACCTGCACAGTCAAAATGATCTTTTAGAAACAACAACTTAATGGTAGATAAAGTAAGGTACAAGACTCATTTTATTAATTCCTCAACAGTAAAGCTGAGAAATGGTTTAGAAAAGCTTTCCAACCTCAAAGTGAATTATTCAGTGTTTAAAAGTGTCTAAAAGGAACCCTTATGTGACAGGCTATGATAAAGTAAATGAGCATTTCTACAGGGGAAAAAAAAAAAAAGTCAAAATAAAAATAAGCACTTTAGTTAACATTTTGGGGTATTTTTAAATAAATAAAAGCACATACTGCTGTTTTATCTGCACCTACACTAGGTAAGAAAGGTAAGATCTGTGTCATAAAATAAGTTCCAATTGTTAATACTGCAAACTATGATTCCACAGACAAGACTAAGTGCTCAGTATAGTAAAGTTAGGAACCCTTTGCTTTCACTTTAATAATCCCCATAAATTTCAAATCCCACAGACTAGCAGAGACTGTAGTAAAACATTCTTATCTGCAAACAGCAACGTACAATAAACGAACAGTTACATGCACCAGGCAGACAGATGTGGAACTAAGCTAATTTGCACTTGGCTAAATCTACAAACAAGAGATGTATAAGATAATATTACTTTAAGAAATAATATTAACTATACACTAAGGATTGCTGATTAACACTTATCAGGTAATTAACCAGCTACTTAATAAATGCAGTAAACTAAGGGTCACCTTTTTCCTGAGAAAGTTTCTCCTCTTGTCTCTGGTGATGAGGCTTATATGGTGCTGCACCACGACCAAGTCCCTCAGCCACAAACCCATCCAGAAAAGATAAGGAAGCATCTACCTACACAGAATTAAGAAAGGTGAGAAATCAGAAGATGATCCAGCATATGAAGCCATAATTTTGTTAAAAGCTACTCCAGGTTACTAACTGAACACCATGGTTCTTTCAGTATAGAACACTAAGATTCATCATATATGCCTGAAAAAGTATGTTTCTGAAAACTCACTGTAAGCAGACTAAAGACTGGCACCACTCAAACTGTCAAACATCATTCACTTGAAAACACTTTCTTATCAACATATACAACCTCCCAACTACAAACCGGTTCATGAAAAGCACACACTGAAGCTGTCTTACCACCATGTCACTGCAGCTAGCGTCAAATGGAAGTAAGTTTTTCATCAGTGCTTTGTCCTCACACAGATTCTTCAGTTCAAAGGCATACTGTCTCATGCAAGTATCCAGGGAGTTGCTGAATTCTTGGATTATTTCATCAACTGCTTTTGAACAGGAGGTACGTGATGCTATCTTGGTGACTGCAGCCATTATCCACACTTTAGTTTCAGAAGTAACAAAAGTCTTCCTCAGCAGGCAGTGTAGCTTTGTCAAAATAACTTCTGGATCAACATCTGTAACAAGGCTAGAATATTCCCCCAACACCTATTCATGAACAGACAAAAAAGGCAGTTAATCATCACACAGAGCAGTGCTTTCAGTTTTAAACAGAATTTAGTACTAAATATCAACACAATAAAATCCACTTCACATTCAAGAAACTACTATTTAAACGTTCTGAATTTATTTCTTTACCATTTTGCAGCTGTGTGCTCACCTCAGCAGACTCCAACTTTGAGTTTCTTAAAAACCAAATTGCTGTATTGAAAAGAAAGCTGAATACAGCAATTAGGCCATGTAAGGAAGAAATTCTTTAATGTAAGGGTGGTGAGGCACTGGAATGGGTTGCCCAGGGAAGACGTGAATACTCCATCCCTGGCAGTGTTCAAGGCATGGTTGGACATAGCCTTGGGTGGCATGGTTTAGTGCGAAGTGTCCCTGCCCATGGCAGGGGCATTGGAACTGGATGATCTTATGGTACTTTCCAACCCTGACTATTCTATGATTCTATGACAAAACATGATCTGCTCATATTGCAGCCTTTCCCTTGGGTGGAAGCTGAAGCTTATGCAGGTACCAGACAAATCTAGCTTCACACTTGGCCAGTTACCTGCAAGGCTAAAAATGCATTTCCCAACCACATCTGGCCTAGTTCTGATGAAGTCAGAAAGGCTCTTGGCATGCAGTCAGATTCATGTGGCTGCCTAACTGTTCTAATAGTCACCTGCCTTAAAGGGAGCAAGTCAGCTTTTCCCACAAACTGACTCAGGCACCAGAAGAGGTCACTAAAAATAGATTTTGGCATATTATCTCGACTTTATGTCAAATCAGAATATTTATGACTAAAAAGAAAACAGTTTAAAATATCTATTTAAAACATAACCACCTTTGACAGCTTTCTCATATTTGTGTATTCAATTTTGACCATGTGTCTGCCATACCCAACTCATAACTTGAAGGAATTTCTGTGGATACAGTGCATCATCTTCTTCTAGTAATGCTAAGTAAGACTTGACTGCATACATCCGTAGCTTATCATCTTCTTTTCCATCATCAAATCCTATATAGAAAACAATACACACTTTGCCTAAAATGCAAATAACACTTCCCATCAAATATTTCAGAGTTCAAGGAAAAAACCCCAGATGATCAGGAAATACATCTAATTTTTCAGAGCATTCATGGAATTACTCACCTTCAGCCAAAAGCCTCAGAAAGTTGTTTGGGATATCAGCATGCACAAGATCACCTCCAACTGAAAACACTGCATTCATTGTTTGGATGAACCACTCATTGTTAGGGGCATACGTGTCCAGATGTTAAGGAATTAAGTGCTAAGGCATAACTTTTCCTCTTTATTTAGTGTGTTTCCTAAGGAAACAGATTTTCCACAATTATGCTCCTGTCTTGCTCCCCCCAACAAGTTGGAGGCCTATTGGCCAAATATCAGCACAATCTAACTGAAGACGAATTATTCCTGTATCTTTTATAAAGTGTTCCCTGTAAACTTCATGAAAACTGGCAGTAGGGAGAGAAGGCTTAAGTTACTGCCCTGTTGGAAAGTGCTGCGAATGAACCTAACAGTTATCCATTATTTGCTATTTGCTGGGTTGTCAATCAATACATCTTAAGTTGTGCATTAATAAATGCTAGAGTGAAAAATAAGAGTTTAAGCAGAAGTCACAGCAGGAACAGAGGAACAGACAAGGATTTAGCTCTGGAAGACTGTCCTTCTGTATTTTAAGTTCAGGCTTGCTCTGTGCCAGCTTTCCAGCATAATCTTTGGAGTTTGTTTACTCAATATCACTTGATCGAGACAGACAAGCTGTTCTTTTCATCAGTGTTTTGCCGCTGATTTGCTGAAAAACAATAAATATTTTTAAGTACTCCACAGAAAACAGTATCGCTTTTTTATATATATTTAAAATTTGATTAGCCTTTGCTAACTTTGGACATTAGCTCTGCCTTTCCTCAAATAAAGCCTGAAAATGCACACTTACTGAACGGGAATTTTCAATAATACAGGAACATTAGTATAATTTTTGCATACAGCATGACAACAGAGCTTTTTTTGCACATTACTCTGTGCCAAGCAGTGTACGAATAGGATGGTAAGGTAGCTCTTGGTTATAAAGAGCTTACAACTCAAATTATAAGAATACACACAGAAAACCAGGCAACGGCAAGTCTTACAGCAATGTCCACCATATGTCAAATCCCTAATTTAGCATGGTTATAGAATCTTTCCTTTATTTCTATGAAAGTGTATATTCTTAAAATCTATACATCCACAAACAGTTCTGACAGGAACATAATTAGGAACATCACTCAATGTAGCACTGAAGCATCCTCTCCACGCAGTGGTGTGAAACTCCAAAGGTTTAGTTTGAAAACACAAAGTTTTTACGCTAAACTCCACAGCCAAAATGAAATCTTTTAAGTACTATTACTTTCTCAGTGAAATATAAGAAATACTGTAGTCATTTGTGTATGCATTTTCTTTTGTGTCCTTTTTTTGCGTCTTTTTTTTTGCATTTGAAAGAAATGCATAGCTGTAACAGTTTCTGCTTCAAAAGATTATGAAAGGTGCTTTGAAAGGTAGAAATACTACATTTGCTTGAGCTCTGACTCCAAAGTTTCAGAAAAATAAAAGGGTATTTCTCAGCTACTTCAGAAAAATAAAAGGATATTTCTCAGCTAGTTCTGCTATTTTGCCAACTAAGTTGATGATAGCATATTCTTCTTTGCTTTCTTTCAAGTAGTCAAGCATCTTCTGAACTATGACAATTACATTCTGTCCATTTGTAATTCTGTAGAGAAGCTCTAGAGTCTGAAAGAGAAAGCAAAAAAACATATTTAATTTGCTCTGACGACAGAAAAGGAAGCAGTCAAACAGAAATACTGTAGTACAATGCCAAACTGAGCAACCATCTTTACTTGGAAAGTCTTGAATGAAATACACTGCTTATCTACACAGCTTGTAACATTATTTGTAACTGCTTTCACAATAACTGAGACAGAACATGCCTTCCACCCATCTTAAAAATTAACTGAATTTTGATGTATAAAAATTCACTAACCTCCCTTTTAACAATGGGATCTGGATGGTCCAGACATTCAATTATTGTCATTTGGTGCTGAAGTGCCAGATTAGGATCCTGCTGGATAACATAGGTCAGAGCCTTTAAACCTAGAATACAAATGATTGGAAGTGATATAAGAGAACATATGCTACCATGACCAAATTAATAACATCTTAATGAAATCAGGTATACTTACCTAAGTATTTCAAATTAATTTTGGGTGACAAGACAAATTTTCCAATGCACTTGGCAGCCTTTTCAAGTAGTTCAGAATTGGGATAAATTGTATAAATCGTCTGGACACATTCAGACAAGATAGCTGCAGGGGGTGAGAGACACACAATTAGTATATATTAAATACTTCAGTAAGGCAAAACTTTTGAACAAGCAAACTCACTGACTGTATCGAGGACTTACAGTGCCATCCCACTCCCACAAATCTAACTGTAGAATACCTACTGATGTTAATTAAAAATAGGATGAAAGACTATCTCCTTTAGCATATATGTATTTCTTATTAGCTTTTGCCACTGTGCATAAAACTCTGTCTTTAAAGTTCTTCCAATCTCAAAATCTCTTATAGTTGCTCAAGGGACTCGGAGAGTCTGCAGAAAGTGAACAGGCAACTATAAAGGGTGTGAGACAAAAATTTTTCAATAATGCATGAATAATACTCCATTGATCAAAAGCTGCAGTGTACAGCAATATACCACTTGTTTTACAATTTACTAGTTGGGCACTTAAGAATTCAGTTGTTGAGTAAGAATATATTTTCAAATTGTGTATTTCAGCACAATCACCTACTCACATTTTCGACCTTTCCAAATACCAATAATTACATAAAAGAACCTCACCCACCATATGTAATGTTATGATTTATCTCTGCTCTTCTTAAAGATTCATCTAGGACACCATACATCAATTCACTTGTCCTGTTTAACAAGAAAAAAGAAATTATCTGCAGCACTAACAAGCAGGTAGTCTTACTTCGCTGAACAGTTCAAATGCTAGTACTGAAGTCTGTAACACAAATTATTCATGTCCTCAGGTTTGCTTTAACATGGACAAGCTCCATAACATGTTTCTAAATGGCATCTAACAAGACATTTTCAGCTTTCAAAAGAAATATTTACTATGTCGCAAGAATAAAAACACTTCCTTCACTGCTTGTATAAAAAGAAAACAGTAAGAGGAAAAGGATCACAGGCATCTGGGTTCTCACAAGCAACACCACTTTTTAAAGTATCTTTACTCAGGATTTTCACACAGTTGTTTGGTAATCCAGTAACAGAAGCCCCACCAAAACATGTATTTCAAGCATATCCCACAATAACCAATTGTTTATTCAATGCAGAAGCTAAGAAACTAATCTTGCAGTTTAAAAAGTACCTGCTCACTGCACTGGTTAATAACAGATACATAAGTTGACAAACAGTGAAATAAACTTATAAAAAAAACAAACCAAAACAAACCAAATAACAGCAAGCTGTCTATGAAATACAGGCCATGACTGTATTCTTTGTACCTTTAAAATAGTAATTAGAGAGAAAGATCTGGTTACCTTAGATCATCTTTTCCTAATAGCCTCAATATTCTTAAAAGCTGAATTTGTAACCATGGTGCTGGCACACTGTGATAGTTGAAGTCAATAGGGAGCTTTCCCCCTACTACCTGCTTCAGGATGGTTACAAAACTCCCAGTCAAGTCCTTATACCCAGATGAGTTTTCCTACATAATGAAAAAAAATATAATTCAAACATTTTCAAGTCACACCTCAAAAGTAAAAATAATCCACAACTTGAATAAGATCAAAACACCTTACTCCAATGTTTTCATCTCTTTAAAGTAAAACTTCCACTCTCATCCCTCAACACCTGTAAGCACTTCACCTGAAATCAATGCTATTTTCTCACACATTTGCAATGGGAGTGAATGTAACTTGAAGGCAACAGTAAAGAAAGATTTACAAGCAAATTTCAGCAACCCCTTCAACACACAGTAGAAGTCAGATCTTCTAGCTAAGGATGCCAATGATGCTGAATATTCAGATCATGCAAAAAGTGGATCTGTCAAGCTAAATGGAGACCTAGCACAGACATAACACATATCCATGATCACATAAATTAACTTTTCTCATGAGTACAAGCTTTTTTCTGCGAAACTTCTGTACAGTGCACTGTGTATTGAAAATTATGTATACATTTATATACAAATAGCTCAAGTTCAATTGTGCTTCTAATTCTTTACCTACCTTAATCATTTGAAGATAAATATGCAAAGAAGCAGCCATGACTCCAGCATCCCTGTCACATAAGGCTTTCCGGAACTTATCATGAATATGCTGAACTTGGTTAGGAGCAATAAGATAGAATTTATATAAAGCTTGAACAGCTTTTCTTCGGATAATTTCCCTGAAGAGAAATGAGATTTACACAAAATAAAATGAAGCTGCATGTGCATTTTAAGCACTTAACAAAACAGTTTGTACTTGTTATTTCCACAATAACGTAAAATTATGTGTTCAGCCATCAGAACACTAATTTGGAGAAGCAAGAACCCATGCTTTACATGTTTGACAACAAATTACTTTGCAAACAATACCTGAGGAAGTCACAAAGCAAAATCAAAAGAATAACAGGACTTGATGCAGACTGACAAATCAAAAGAATGGCCAACAAATGAACAATGAAACTTTTAATCTGTTGTGGTCACATATGCAGCTCCAAATAAAACACCTGTCTGCAAGTTACCAAGTTAGTTCATTTTGCAGTTCCCTTTGTAATCAACACCACATTTACAATATTATCCTATGTGATATTGTGAATTACAAAACAATCAACTCAAAGGTACTGATATTTGCAGATACTTTTATCAAAGTTTCTATAAAGAGCATTATTAAAAAACGTATCAGTGAAGTACTTCAAGGATCCCAATCTGTTTCTCCACTCACTCGATAAACATTGTCCATCCACATATTTCCAGCAGATAAATTCAATTACATTTACCTATTAAAACTGGTTATGAAAAAAACTAATACCTGTCCAATACTTGGTCAAGACTTCAAATAAATGAAACAAGAATCCAGGAGAAAAAATACAGGAAGAAAGACTTCTGAAGGTAATGATTAGGAAAACCAACTCAGAAAAAATATCAGTTTACTAAAACTACCTCCAGAATTAAGTCATTCAACTGTACAAGACCACTTGAATTTCTGAAAATGAGTACGTACTTCGAATGCTGGAGCTTGTCTTCTATTAGGGGAAGAACAGCTGGAATCATCTCCCGTGGAAAGATCTGGCTGACAACGGTTAATGCCATGCAGACCTCTACTAGATTAGTGCTCTGTAAGTCCTGTTACAATCAGTGAAATAAGAGAGCAGTAAAGAAAATGACACCTCTGAAACATTATAAGGTGGCAGATTTTCAGCATCATTCCAAAGCACATTTCCATTTCCTATCAAAATTATCAGAAGAACTCAAAGAAGAAAACTGACAATTTCTGTCAGCTAAAAGCAGAAGTTTATATTGAAATACGTATGCATGGCTTCTCCTGGAGTTGAGAACATATATAATTGGTACATTTTATAAAGGAAATTTTAGGGTGTATCTCCTTTGAAAACATTTAAAAAATGCCTTCAACAGCAGGAATGCCAAGAGTAAATTAAAAATCTAAGGAAAGCGATTTAAAATTTTCATTGCTAACCAAAGAATCACCAAGTTTAAGAGAGCAAGACAGAATTACTGAGTACATAGCTTAGATGTGTGCCAAAAAGGGAAGAAGTGGTCCAAGTTTAGTTTATAGAATCATTTAGATTGGAAAAGACCTTTAAGATTATCGAGTCCAACTGTTAACCCAGCACTGTAAAGTCCACCACTAAACCATGTCCCGATGTGCAACATCTACGCATCTCTCAGATCCCTCCAGGGATGCTGACTCCACCACTTCCCTTGACAGCCTGCTCCAATGCTTGACAAACCTTTCCATGAAGAACTTTTTCCTGACATCCAATCGAAACCTCCCTTGGAATGACTCGAAGCCATTTCCACTTCTCCTATCACTTCTTACTTGGGAGAAGAGACCAACACCCACCTCACTACAACCTCCTTTCAGCTAGTTGTAAGAAGACAAGTTTCCCCCTGCCTCCTTTTCTCCAGGCTGAACAACCCCACCCCACACCCCACTCCCTCAGTCACTCCTCATTAGACTTGTGCTCAAGATCCTTCACCAGCTTCATTGCTCTTTGGACCCACTCCAGCATCACATGGGGATGGGCCTGCTCCTGTGCCTTTAAGATTTCCATTCATCATTTTATCTCCAGACCTCCAAAAACACTGTACCTTCACAACTGTGTTCACAAGTAGAAGTAGCAGTTCATGATTTTCATGTAGAAATAAAGAAACTGCCAAGTAACCTATAAAAGAAAGCAGCCTCCATTACTACTTTCAGGCAATTAAGCAACTTCAAGATAGAAAACTTAAAAAACTTAAAACTGCCTGCAATACAAGAAGCTTTAACTCAAACATTTACAAAAATCCAACAAAAAACCCCACAGTTGGATGGCAATTACTCATGTTTTACATATCAAGACTTTCTTTTATTTTGAGACAAACCAGCTATGTACAAGTTGCAGCAGAGCTGAACAGCTAAGGATTCATAAGCTGTGAGAAATAAGAGACATAATAATACTGTTACAACTAAGAAGCAGCTAAAAGCATCATGAGAAATCACTTCCTGGAAAACCAGTACCGTCCCTGCACAGAAAAAAATATTACTTCTAGACTCCACAATACAAACACACTTGTTAGGTCTGTTGCTCCTTTTCCAAAAAAATAAAGTTCAATTTCAAATAAAGTTCAACCTTTACTTTCAAATAAATGTCAACAATGCATTCAACTTGGAATCAGAAGAGTAAATTCATCATCCCAAGCCAAAAACTTCCTTGTTATTTCTTAACCAGGAGAAAACAGTTCCAGAAGCCCAGAAAATAAACCTTTTTCTTCAAGATCCCTTTTTCTTTTTAACTAAGGGACATAAAATCGGGGGGGGGGGGAGGATGCCAAATTATTACAATATCTCTGCTACAGAGACAGATCTTACAAAAGATCCACCCCGATTCATTCAAGGCTCAGGGATCAAAATGAACAACTCAGATACAAATAACTATTGTCTGGGCTACCAGACTGGTGTATCGGCATGTGAAACTTGATCAGCTTAGTACACTACAAAACCATAGTTCATTCTCATTCACTGAGACTCACAATGGGTATAAATATGGGGCAAACTCATCCTGACTGGATCAACTGACAACAATTCCCTAATAAAAACTGGTAAGCTGCACTGAGAACTGACAAGGTCATCCTCATTTATCACATAAAACTGCACAAAACATCAGAAAGCCCACACACTTGATAACATCCTTTTACCAGACCAAAGCTTAAGGGACTTTGTATCCAGAGAACATTAAGTCACCTACATTAAAAAAAAATAAATAAATAAATATAAACCAATGCTGCTTCACCAAACGCTTCTCAAAAAGAGCCCTAGTATGGAAAGGTCTCAACCCGACTACTAGCAAGACACACTGGTTCTTGACACTTAGAGAGGTCACAGAGTTTTCTTCATATTGCTTACCACCTGCCCTCCCAGGTTTGGTGAAGACAGAATTTCTTCATCCCTACCACAGCATCTGTGCACTGGCTTTCGTTACTCAGGGTTAAAGCAACTTTAAGTCATCACTTGTAACACATTCTCTCAGAAACTCCAATACATGAGTAGAGGATCCAGATGAAATTCAAACAAAGGATATCAAACAAGCATATCCCACAAGACATTGCCTTCCTTCGGTATATGCAGACATTGCTTGGAGTTAAACCATTTTCTCTGCAAACAAGAAGAAATGTCTTCACTAGGCAGCTGAATCAGCAACTGCAAGGAGATTCTCCAGATGAGACAGACTGACAGCTACTTCAGACTAAATCTAGTGGAAACAAGTTAATAGCCACACTGGCAGGCAAGGAAATCCCAACAGCATGAAAGTTCAAAGAGAGCTGAACCAGCCTTTCAGATTTCCTCAGGAAATTCTGCAAATAGGACTGCTCTATTCGCCTCACTTCCTACAACTGTTTCTAAATTAAAAAAAGAAATCCTACAAGCACCAAAACCAAAAATATCTGCCTGACAAATCTCTTAAATCAGCATCCTTGTCTAGACTGGTACTATGTACTTGAAAAGAAACCACACTCTGACAGAAACTAGTTTTCAGCTTGACGTGTTTTTCAGCAAAATCTCAAATTATTTTAGTGCTGTCACAATTCAAAACAATGAAAGAACAACTGATGATGTCTGGGATTCCCCCTGCCTGCTGTTCTACAAGCAAATACCAAGCACCTCACAAACCAGGGAGTTAGCCATTTTCAAAAAGTAGGGAGAGACTACAAAACAAGGCCAAGAGAGCAGAGGAACACTTTAAGTTGTATTTTCACGTGAAGTATAAATTCTAAGAAACTTTAAAAACACAGTTTGAGAATATTACGAAGGCTACAGCTCCATGCACATACCAACTCTTTTCTCCAAGAGATTTCCTTGCTGGGCAAGCTTGATTGCATGGATGTATCCAAAGGAAGACTCGTACCCCAGCATTTCACAATAGATGAGTCTCACCATACATTCTTTCATTAGTCTCTGTAATACAAAAAAAAAATTACTGAGATTTTTCAAGTTAGACATGTCTTATTCTCTTCTTCACTGTTGTAACAAAGTAGAGTTCACATACGTGCATTTCACATTACTTGCTAAAATCGGGGTACTTGTAACTTCTCTGCTATGAACCTCTTCTGTGAATGAATTAACTTCTGACTATAGCAACAGAATTACCCATACTCTACACTTAGAGCTGTTATCTTATTTTGATTAGCATACATGTGATAAAGAAGATTGATGATGCCTAACATAAACAATACGAGTTAACTGTAGTGCTAGACAATAACGCTGCTAATGCAGACTGTATTTTACCAATCACTACACTGACATAGGATGCGTTTTCCCTATGTAAGAGTTCAAAAACTCTCACTCGTGGGACTGAGATATGCATCAACTAACTCAAACCAGAGTATATCAACTCCTGCAATTCAGACATGAGCAACAGTGCATACAACAAACTACAGCTGCTTATACAACACAAGTCAATGAAAAACTAATGTCAGCCTGCAAAGAACAATATCTGACGGCAGCAGTTCATCACCTAGCTTTTTTGCGCGTACGATTTCACACACTATAGGATGACAGGCTCTGCACACTGCACATTACAGCTTATTCACATCACACAGAATCACAGTGTTCTCACTATTTTAACCACACTGCAAAACCACAGACAATGATACCTTTTAATACTGATAATTATGTGTCCTTAAAATGCAGGTAACCTGCACACTCCATCTGGAAAAAAGAGTGAGAACACTGCTTTCCACCACTTTTGGTCCGCTGTTCCCACAGCTTGTAACCACTAACCACACTTACAAGTGTTGTGGTGGGGGCTGAAACTGCTGCTTTCAAACTGGTTAGCTCCTGCTGGATTAATTTTTCTTCTTCCTAGAAAAAATATCAGCTTATTTTAACCTTGCTTAGATTCTGGAGACAAACTATGAAACAAATATCAAAGCCGTGTTAACTTCACAATATCCCACAGTCGTCTCAAAACCAGCGCATGCCTCAGCAGTAACACAGGACTGCTTGCTGCAAGTGCCGTGGGCAGCAGTGCTTCTCGGCAGCCCTGGGCTTGCCCACGCCGCACCGAGCAGGTAACACATAACTCGACAGCCCACGAATGGCACCGCAGCGGGGTTTATCGCGGGGCTCCGGAGGATGAACCCCAGGCAGGACCCAGCCCCGCGGCTGAGGGGAGACCGGCACCGCGCGCAGGGCCCCCAGCACCACGCCGGCACCGCAGGGACGACCGACGGGTAGGAAGGGAGAAGGGGGAGGCCCGGCCCACGCCCGCTTCTGCGCGGCGGGAGGAGCAGAGGGCCCGCTCCGGGGAGCCGCCCGCAGCCCGTACATGCTTGGAGGTGAGCGCCGTGATGCTCCGGATGAGGCTCCCGAGACGGGAGGTGCCCGATGCGCGGCCCGGGCCGCCGCCCCCCGGCCCGGCGCCGGGGTCGTGCTGCCCCAGCAGCCCGGGCAGCACGCTCAGCGTCCGCTCCACCACGTCGCTCATGACGAACCCTACCGCCGCCCGCCGCCGCCCGGAAGGGACAGAGCCGTGGTCCTCGCCGGCCGCTCACGCACTTCCGGGACCGCCCGGCGGCAGAGGGCGCTGCACAGCGCGCCGGGGAGGGACGAGAAGGGCAG
>JAOEHY010048306.1:2851-33363 GCA_025447955.1 Psilopsiagon aurifrons | reverse complement strand
AGGATCACCTCCCTCGACCTGCTGGTCACACTCCTTTTGATGCAGCCCAGGATGTGGTTGGCCTTCTGGGCTGCAAGCACACAATGAAGCCCACTCATGTTCATTTTCTCATCGACCACCACCCCGAAGTCCTTCTCCGCAGGGCTGCTCTGAATCTCTTCTCTGCCCAACCTGTAGCCTGGGATTGCTCTGACCCAGGTGTAGGACCTTGCACTTGGCATGGTTAAACTTCATCAGGTTGGCATCAGTCCCTCTCACAAGCGTGTCAAGCTTGTGAGGAAAGGATGGCTTTCCTTTCTTCCAATATATCAACCAAACCACACAGCTTGGTGTCATCACCAAACTTGCTGAGAGCGCACTCAATGTATTTGACTGCTGTAATTACTCCTGGATGCATTTTAAAGCCCCAATAAACACCTCCTGGAAATTTAAGGCATCTAAATGTATTTAAAGATTTCTCTCTAGAAGCTTCATCTGTCTGAGTCCATGAGATTCATTCTATAAACAGATTAATATAGGAACACACTGTAAATTCTGCACAATGAATTTTCACTTGTATTTGGCTGTGTAGTCTCTTTCTCAGATATCTATAACACAAACGGACTTCTAACCTTCATAACTCATTGTCTTTTTTTTTCTTCCCATTCATTTCAGAGGCTAATTTTAGAGTATGCCTTTTTTTCACCATGCACAAAATAGGAAGAAAGTTTTCTTAAGCTTTCACTTGCAGATTTACTCCTTCTTTTTTTTTTTTTTTTTTTTTTAACTTGTTTGCACGGTTTTAACTCCACTTCTTTTGTGGGGGGAAAAAGACCAATATACTTAATGTGAAAAATCAGGAAGGTGTCACAATAGCTGCAAACTATCAGCCCAACTTTGCAAACTCATGCTCCAGAGAGCCTCTTGAACAGCTAGTTTCTGTAACATATTCCCAAAGTATCTCTTGCTCCCAGGTGTGGAAGCAAAAGATTAAGTAGTAAAAGAGGTTCATGCTTGCATTTTAGGGAGTGGCATAATCCTTTGTGATAGAGAAGATGTGGTTTAAGTAAGATCTGGCTGCAGCAAATGAAATAGTACTCCTGTGGAAGATCTAGCTCCCTTAATAAAGCTGTATAAATTCGTGGTGTGTACAAACTGATCAGACCATGTGGGGTTGCAGAGCCTCCCGTGTTCTTGTCTTCAGCTTTTCTCACATACTCCTCGCTCTTGCAAAGGCTAAAATAGAAATGGATGTCTACAAGGTGATACATTTCACGGGCAGGACAAAATGTGTAAGGTGCCCATGCTACAGAGTAAAAGGATTTTCCAGTTATAGCAGCCCAAGCAACAGTCAACTCCCAGAAAGTCACATGGAAATTTGCTTAAATGCCCTGGAAAAAAACCAGCAAAGTTCTTCTGTATTTAGTTAGTCATATGATGTGATTGTTAAGCTGCTTCCTGCTTTTCAGGAAACACATTTGCGTTTATAGCAGAGTTGTTGCTAGGACTATATCTATTTACTGGAGTTTTTAAGGACTGGAGAGAAATTCATCTCGTAGCAGAACAGTTAACATGATAGCTATTATTTTCCTTTTCAGAATGATAAATATGCTCTATTTGTTACATAAGAATATCAACAAGGATCTATCTAGTATTATAAATCTTGTTGGCACTTGCATTAACTACCAAAGCAATAAATATAATCCACATGGTGTATTCACTCTGACAGCTTGCAGCGGGCTGGTAAATGCTACTAGCCCCACAGCCACCTTTAGGAGGAAGGTTCTGGGATCAGTGTTGTTCCTTTCTGCCCTCTTTAGTCTGAGAGGTTTTCATGCAAGTTAAGGGGAAAAAATTAATAATCTTAAAATGGCTCATCTTTGATTTTGTTTTGGTTTGTTTTTTTTTTCCTGGTTTCCTGAGGAAACAAAGCGTAGGAAGTCATGCTCTATGCAAGTGTGAGCCCATGTGTCTTCACCACCACCTCCTTTTCAATCTGCTAGCCTCTTGTGACAAAAACTGTTAGAGGCACCTGAGTTGCAGAGATGTTGCAGCTGCAGAAGAGTCTAGAAACAGCTCAAGAACCTGACAGCATGGTCAAGTCTTCTAAAAGGGGAAGGGAGGCAGCAAGACACACACACACACAAGCATACAGTTTAACAAGGCTAATGCAGTAAACACATTTATCACAGGTGTTTTGCGGCTTATTATTTTGCCTAGAAAAGCCACTATGTTTCATATGGTTCTCAAATCATATTAAACATAGAGTTCCTCCCTCTACTGTTGCAGTGTTCGAAGTTTGTTGCTGTGGAAGCTGCGGTGTCACTAATTGACACCTATGCTCCGACATAGTATTCAGCGGGGTTTAGTTTAATGCTGCTCGCCTGACTGCTTTACAACCGTAGCTGTAAGTGGAAATAATGCTGGTGTTTGTTTTTTAGCCCACAAGATGTGGTCTGAAGTTTGTAATGGTAAAGCAGAGGTCCACACTTCAGGTCAGAGGTAAATATATTTACGGGTGAAATGTCTGATTGAGAGATCATGAAGCACCACTGGAGGAATTCCACCATTTCATCAAAAAGAGTTTTTAGCTGCATTTTCACACACTTTTCTCACTGTTTGACAAGATGAATGGAAAAAACACTGTCTCTCCAACCCTGAATATTACTGTTTGAGTTCAGTTGCCTGTGTACTTACCAGCACTTTCTGTCTTTTAATTTGTAACACATTTTTTTTATCCTTTGGAAAGAAAAATTTTCTTTTAGCCCTTTCTTTCTTCCTGTGCTTAGGCTCAATGCTAAGAATAACTCATCCAGGGCTTTTTGCAGAGTTGGAAATAGTGATTTTTTATGCAACAGCTGTAGCAGCTGGAGAAGAGAAAGACATGTACCTGCCTGTTTTGTCAGGCAGAATGTGTGTTTGGTGTGGCTATGTTTTTAACTTCCATTCTAATAGGTCACTTAGCTACATAAACAAACAGAGCCAGAGAATGGGCTGCACTGTGTATTCAACAGTCAGTAAAATATCCAGGTTAATGTTTTCTGACAGCTACAACCTAGAACATGGGAATGCAAAATTAAGGCAGGAATTTAGCTGCATTCAACTCTTCAGCCTCTCTGCACACCAGAGATTTTTGGGAACTGATCTGTTTGAAGAACAGAGTGAAAACAAATTTTAGCTGGAATGTATACTCTCCATTATCTGTATGTGAGGGATACGGCTGTAAGAGGATGATGAATCTGAGACATTGATGACTTGCTTTTGGAGTTTAGTCAGCTCAGAATAGATGCTAATACAATGCAGAGCTTCTCCATTTTTGAGTGTGGGAGACATTGTAATGAGGATAAAATGATCTGTTAACCAGCAGTTGTGCTAAAGACTATGAAGAGAAAGATCATGTTCTGACCAGATGAGTACTCTGACAGCAGCTGGTCTTGATTAGATGGGAGATCCACCTAATCTAGAGCTACACCTCTGACAGCAGCCAGTGCTGCATGGTAGGGAAAGTATGGTAATGCTTCCCCAGAAATGCTCTTCTACATCCTGGCAATTGCTGATTAAAGCTTTGTTGAACTGAAGAATGAATTTGGACCATTACAATTAATAGTCCTTCTGAAGCATCCATTATGTAACTGTCTTTTTAGCTCAGTTACATTTTCAGCCTCCAAAGTCTCCTACGGTATTGCCTGCCGTGCACAATTGAATTCCATTTTGTGAAGAAGTACTGCTTTCTGTTGTGAAGATGGTGCCCCATAATTCTTATATTCTGGGAAACAGTGATAGTTCCTGCTGACAATTGTAACTGTGTGTGAGATTAAGGTTTTAGTATTAGTTTTGATCTTTCTTTCCCTACCTGTCCAACATTTTTCGAGCTGAGAGTATTAAGTAATCTGGTGTTTGAGAGGGACGTTGCACTCTTGTGAGAGTCTTTTGCTTACTTTCTCTGTGTGTACTGGTTCTACTGCAGCCTCTGTGAAATGATGAGAGTGACAGTATTGAAATCATGGCCATTGATTTATGCAGTGGTATAGGATGCTTCCTGCTCTGGTCTTTATTTTCTAATAAGTCTTAACATTGTGTTTGCCTTCTTGATTGCTGATGAGCTTTTTTCATTGAACTATCCACACTACCTCCAAGATGTCTTTTGAGAGTTATGATGGTTAAATTAGACCCCTTCAATGCAGACACAGAGTTGTTTTTCATAGTGTTATGCAGTTATGGATATTGAATTTCATGAGGTATTGTTTTATTCAGGTCAGTCTCACGAAATGCTTCTGAAAAGCTTCTGAAATCAGTTTTGACTATCCTGAAGATTACTATACAATTAAAACGATTCACCAGTTCACTACTTTTTTCTCCAGTTCATTTAGAATTAAGGTGATCAGGTCTAAGCACAACCAATGGATTGGATCTACACTTGTTGTCTTTTGTGCCAGAAGTGGAAGAGCACCTGCATCTTATCCCATCAAGATCAGTCCCCTTAAGACTCTTGAGTAAAAAACCTTGCAACAGAGATGTGTAGCACAGAAGGAGAGGAAGGGGAGAAAGGATTGGTGCAGATTGTATTACACAGACTAACTTCCCATGGTTTTATTCTCTGAGAAAAAAGAGCACGTAATAGACTTCTGAGACAAAGCATTGCTATCCTGTCTAGACTGTCAGTTATTTAACACTTACTGAGCAAATGAAATGAAACATGTAGCTTTCCAGGTAAAAGAAGTGATTCATCTATTCATCTCACAGTGAGAAACACTTACTTTGTAAGAGTAGTTTTGGAACTAAAATAAATTAGAAGTTGCTGTGGTCAGATCTGGAGTTTCACAGGTGAGTCACAGTTTTCTTCCTTACCCTTTTTCTTGGGACATGGGTGGCTCCTGGCTGTCACACTTCTCTCACCAGCATAGATGCTACTCATCTGTCACATATATCCTAACAAAGTCAGCATCCTGCTTCTAGCCTGCTTCAGAAATAATTCTCTCAGATTACATTTGTAAGGAGCAGAGCACCATTCCTGGCAACGTCCATCAGATTCAGGACAAACAGCACAGCAGAACTAGGATTGGACAAAACTTGGCTTATTTTAACAGTGCAGTCTGTAGCACTATCGAGTGTGGGTGAGTACAGCCACTGAAGGAATGTGGTCTGGTACTGAATGCACAAAAGCAGCTGATGCATCGCCCTCTGAGCAGGACACTCTGAGAGCTACTGGTTGGGAATTCGGAGGGGAAGACAACATTTACACACAGAAAAGACACTTTGCAGCAATGAGACTGAGGGTGTACACCCATTGCCTCACTGCAGCCTATTAGAGTATTACCATATCAATGATTTAAAGGCTTATGAATGCTAAGAATGTAAGAGGTCAGTTTGGCCAGGACTCAACCCACTGCTCTCCCACAGTGAATAATCCATTTCATAGTCCGTTTGTTAAACAGTGTACCAAAATGCAGGAGGATATGGGGTTACAGTGTATGTGGACTGCACAACTGAATGCCGCTGCTTTGCAGGAAGGGTAAGGAGATCCAATTGTTGCCTGTGCATAGATGATTTGCAGAGAGATACATCCCTGTTGTGTAAAATAAATTCATTGTGGTGACCTGTCTCTGTATTGAATAGGTACTTTATATATGTGTGGCCTGTATGATATGTCAGGAATAGAGTGCACCTCTAAGTAAGCAAAAGCTTTTTCTCTCAGGACAGCAGCTTTGTTAGTATGGAAGACAGTTATGCTACAAGTGCTAAGCAAACAAGGAGACTGACAATTTCTATAATATGAAATACAGATAAAGACAGATATAAATATCTTTTTTTTTTAAATTCCGATTTGTTTATACACAGTCCACCCTCTTCCTCAGTCATTAGGTATTTTTAGTTTGAATGTGGCCAAAAGAGAATCCGGAAGAAGTGATGGAAAGGCACAAGAGGAACAACATAAAAAATCGCACGTGTAAAGGAGTCACCAGAGCAAGGTATATAAAAATAGCAGAAAGAATTGAGTACTTGAAGCTGATGACATCTAAATAACGGCATCAGATATAGAGAAAGGTTTAGATAACAGAAAACAAGAGCAGTGCAAAAAATGGTGGGAAGTTCCTAGTGAAAACCAGAATGTAGGAATTTTCTGAAAAAATAAAAAAAACCCAAACCCCAAAATGTCAAAAACAACCAACCAAAAAACACTCCAAAACACACACACAATACAACCACCAAAAACCTTATCCTTTGCAAAGGTAGAAGCCGTGGAAACAAAAGTGACTTTCATCCATTGGATTTCTACAGCCTTTAGTTTATGCTGCTAGTGACACCACCTGCTTTCTTTTCATTGATCACAACTTGTGAAAACTAAGCAGGGTACCATGTCAGGGCCAAATGAGACTAGGAGGAACTGAGAGAACTGTATACTGAATTCAGTGGTCACAAAGGTGAAACTATTAGAGACTGTACTTTCTTACCTAGATGAAAGTCTGATCTTCATACAGTTTGCAGAAAATTCTTATAATGATAAGGAGAACAACTCTGATCATCTCATCCAAAGATGAAATGGCTTTTCTGGGAGACTGGAGTAGCTAGCTATTTGCAGCTAATATTAAGTAATCTGTGATTTCAGATATTCAGAGTCTCTGAATAAAAATTGTCTCTGGAAATACATCAGTAATTCTAGAAGACAGTGATTTTGATTTGGAAAGCATGATCACTCAGGGATCAGAACACTATTCTGTAACTGTTGCAGCAGCTTTGCCATGCAACTTCCCTAAGTAAACAAGAAAACAGGAAAACTGCAAGTGGGAGAGCGCCTAAATTAAGCACACTTGGTAAAAGAATCACTGAAATTGTGCCATTTGCACTTCAGCTTTTCAGGAACAAAACGGACAGTACTGTAGACTTGAGTTTGTCTAACTCAATAATAAATCAGTAGTCCTCATATTTGAGTAATACCATTTATTGTTTTCTTTCTTACTCTTTCCTGATTCTGAGATGGGAGAAGATCATTCGAAAACACTACTTAATAATGGCAGCAGCAAACTAAGTTATGTACCTGTGCAAGGGAAAACGGTTTGTAATTAGAAGTGCTTTTAACATAGCGGATTATGAACTTAATTGTTTAATTACAAAATGTGTCAGAAATAATTATACCTAACTTTAGGACTTTAAAGAACTTCTTATATGTCTGAGATTTCTGTGGATCTATAATAAACTGACTAAGCTTTTTTTTTTTTAACAACACAACAGAATCCCAACGACCCTGTGACAGCAATTGCATCTTGTCTTTGCAGTCCCAGGGTAGTCCTGCTTGGACTTGGTGATCTCGCAGGTCTTTCCAACCTAGTTGATTCTATGATTCAATGACTACTTAAAATAACCCTAATCTATACATAATATATGCTAATTATTAAAGCAGAATTTTTAGAAAACTGATAAACAAGCTTTTATGTTGGAGCTGCACACAATGCATTATCCTGATTCTGGAATCTATTAAGTCATACTGTATTTCTAGTGTTATGTTTCACTAGCCATTTCATAAAACAACTATTACTTCAATGTTCTCCTTCAAGTGATAATATTTATTAATAAATACTTCTAACCAGGAATACATTAGGAATGGGGCCCTCTGTAAATGATTCGGACTGATGCGTGACCTTAAGTAAACCATGCTTGAGATTGAGGTGAGTAAACAGTTTGTATCATGACAACTGAAAACATTGACCTTGGCCTGCAAAAGCCATCCAGAAACCACTCCAAACCATTTGTTTCCAACTTTACTGGTCACCTATAGCACTGACAGCTTGGTTTTCACTTATTTTTACTTCTAGTATTTTGTGCTTGTGGTGGGTTGACTTTGGCTACCAGCCACTCTCTCACTCCATCTCCTCAAGAGGGTATGGGGAGAAAATAAGATTAAAAAGCTTATGGGTCAAGACAAAGGAAAGAAGCTCACTCACCTGTTACCAACACCAGCTAGAGAAACTCAGCTCAGGGAAGATTTAATATAATTTATTGTCAATAAAAACCAGAATAGGATAGCAAGAAACAAAGACAAAGCTAAAACTACCTTCTCTTTCCCTTCCCAACCTCCCCCATCCTTCCTAAGCTCAGCTTCACTCCTTTATTCCCAACTCTTCTACCTCCTCCGTCTGACCCCAAGTAGCACAGGGATCCTACCCCGAGGGTGCAGTCCTTCAGGAGCAGACTGCTCCAGTGGGTCCCCACAGGCCCTGCCAGAAAAACTGCTCCAGTGTGGGCTCCTCTCTGCCAGGAGCTTGCTCCTGCACAGGTTCTCCATGGGCTGCAGCTTTCTTCAAGGCATGCCCACCTGTTGTGGCATTAGGTCCTCTACAGACTGCAGGTGTGTATCTGCTCCAGCACAGTCCTCCATGGGCTGCAGGGGCACAGCCTGCCTCACCATGGGCTGCACCATGGGCTGCAGGGGAACCTCTGCTCCAGCACCTGGAGCACCTCCTCCCCTGCTTTTCTGACCTTGCTCTCTGCAGAGTTGTTTCTCTCATATTTTTCTAGTCCTGTCTTACAGCTGCTGCACAGCATTTTTACCCTTTCCTAAATGTTGTTTTCACAGAGGCAGCACAAAACTGACTCAAGAGCTAAGCTTTGGGCAATGGTGGGTTCATTTTGGAGCCAGCTGGAAGCAGCTCTGTACAACACAGTACAGAGACCAGAGACCCCAGGTCTCTACTCATAGAGGTCACCCCCACAGCACCCTCACCTCCTGCTGCCAAAACTTTCCCACTAATCCCAGTGCTATTTTGTGCTTTTGCAGAAGTCAGACTGCGGTTTTTCCAGAAGAGGTGAACTGCTCAATAGTCAAGCTCTGCAAAAAGATAAAAGTATGCTAGACTGATCACGCTTACACGCTACTTCTTTTGAAGACTTAATTAGTATTCAAATCTAGTATTTCACTAAATTCATATTTCCCTGCAATCAAATATGTACTACTGTATCTGTAGAAAAACAACTGCAGGGAGTTTCTGTGAGGCATTAAAAGAAGAGGTCCTTGATCCGCACTATATGTTGTGAAAACCAGAGATTGCCAAAGCCTTCTGTCTCCCATGCTCAGTAATCTTTTGAAGCTTTAGTAAAAGAGGGAGGAAGGCATTCCTTTTGTATGAAAGGAAACACAGTTTGTACAGTTTCTCTGAGGCCAGAAAGTGAATCAGCAGTAGAGTTAAGAATTTAGTATCCAGTTACTTCACTGTCACAGTCCAGCATTTGGGTACTGTTTGAGCCAGACCACAGATCCATTAACATTCAAGATTATTTCAGGAATAAGTGATTCTGGAAATTAATAGGGACAACATCCAAAGCCACCATTTGGTTTTATTTATTCATGGACAGGGTTTGTTAAAATTGGCACCACACATCAGAAAATATTGCCACTACTGACACAATTTTCACCCATCTAAATTTTTATAGCAAGTTACACTACTGATCTTGAAAACTGTGATATTGTAAAATACTATCTTTTCCCTTAGCAAAGTAGCAATCCTCATGACTATAAATATCTTAACTGCATATATGACAGGGTAAGGTAGAGAAAGCAGTGATAAACTCTAAACCCCATCAGGATAATAATATATAGCTGAAGTGGTATGTTAATCACATTAATACTTCCAGTAAAACTTGAGGCATCAAATAAAAAATACACTTTGTACTTTGGTTTTAAGCTTTTTTTTTTGTTTGCTTTTAATTAAATAAGCTTGTGCCTTCAGTTCAAGTCGCATCTCAGGAAGAAGCATGCTGAAATGATTTAGAGTTATAATTTTAGTCAGTTACAAATGATCACATGTAGTTATCACAGTTAGCATTCTAAACTACATTTCCTACAACATTTCCTAAATTTTTAATACCTCTCTACTTACTGACAAAACTTTCAGCTCAAAGTTTTACTTCCCTTTCTTTATTCTTCCTTTCTCTTTTGGGAAGGGATTCAGGATGTTTCCTAGAGCATATTCCAAATGGTCAAAGGACTTTAAACCCTGCCTTTTCCTGAACAGAAGAGCTTGTAGTCTTATTTTTCCTGAAATAATAGGAAGGTGCAAGAAAGCAACAACTTCATGGGTTTATGAAAGGAAGGAAATTAAGTAGTGATAAATTACACATACAAAAAACGTACAAGATTCTTCATTCTAGTCACGAATAGAGCAACTTCATTTTGCCTGCAGAACATGAACAGTGCCTGAGTCAACAAGATCGAGTACTTCAGTGAAAATTCCTTTTTTGGTAACTGGAGAGTATGACTTGGTGCATTGTTAACAAGTGATGCAAAGCAACAGGCAAAAAGGGTCAGTGCAAGCCAGGAGGCAGTAAACATGTTTCACACCTTGGACATACCACTGCTCCCAGCCTTGACTGCAACTGTAACAAGTGCAGATTAACTGAGTTTAGGGAAAGAAAAATTAAAAAAGTCAAGTGGAAAAGCTATCTGCTTCTCTATGTATCTGCAGTTAAAAGCCTGTGCTTTTAGTTTTTCTATTTCTTGCTAGATACTGTATACCACTTGCATATAATTTGCTGACAGATAACTCTGAAGTTGTTCTTTATTATTTATCACGTACACAGCTTAAGTAAAAGCTATGCCTCCTAAGCAGCCTATGAAAAATAAAATCAAACTGGTTCCAACTCAGAGAATGATAAACTCCTCCAGTCTGACCCAAAGCCAAAACTTTATCTCTGAAGAGAAGTTGGTACAGTAGGAAACATCATCTCCCAAGTACTAAGCCTGCAGCAAAGCCAAAATTCAGCAGCAGTGAAGCAATACAGACTCCTGCAATTTCCAAGTTGCTTCTCCTATTTTGAGAAAATATCAAAGCTGAGTTACTTTGTTCAGCTGCTTGCATTTTGAATCAGTGGGAGATGCTCTAAGATGGAGACTTCACAGCTCACACATGACCTTCAGCAACTCAAGTTTTAACTGTTAAGCTGTCAAAGCAGCAGCTGCTTAAAAACATTACAAATCCATACTGACTTAGCATTTTAGATCACATTAGGTTCTGAGATAGTGCCATTGGAAACTATGAAGTGTTAGTTCTGTAACAACTGCCTCTGGCTGCAGAAGGCTGGAGTTTGAGAACTGCACAGTTCAGACTTGAAAAAGCCTTTGTATTACAGGTGTTGAAGAGGCAATTCATACAAAGCAGTACTGAACTATGCAAGTTTGGTTGGTTGGGGTTTTTTTAATGTTGATGCTCCCACCATTAGCAACATAAGTATTCCTAGGAGCATTATACAGAGTTTGCTTTCAAGAGGTGGGCTTGTTCTAATAGAATAAATGGCTCTCTAAAGCTGAAAGAATTAATGATAAAGTCCTTGCACTACATCAGTTAAATGCAATTCCTTGATAGCAGTAGAAAGACTTTAGCCAACAGTTATAATGGCAACAATCATTTGGGTGGGATGTTAAGAACAATACAGATGAAGTATTAAGCTTCATTTTAATATAACCTCTTTATTACTCACAGAATGATTTTATTCTTCTGAAGGAAACCTGACAGTGCTGCAAGCTTTCTTCCCTGAATGAATTCCCTGAAGAATGCCAAGCAGGCATTCTTCCCTGCAAGAAATAAGGAAAGAACCAGTCCTCACCTTGCCTAGAGCAGTGTGCCCTCCCCTCTTCCTCCAGCAAGCAGTCAGATGTAGATGGGAAGCAAAAGACATGAGGGAAAAAAACCCAAGGTTTTTCTTAGCTGTCTACTTATTTGTAATACCATTACTGAAGAGACTTGCAGAGATTTACCAAATTTGTGTCCATCAGTACCTTTAACCTTTGGATTTAGGCTGCTTTTCATCACAGCAGTGATTTGAAAGATGCCGCTCCAGCTGGCTAGACCCCATCCATAAAAGGAAGGTAAATTAAGCATATAAAAGTGGAATTTGCAGATAAAAGTGAGAGCAATATTCCTATATATAGTGAACAGCCTCAGCTGACAGGTCAAAATAGATCCCACCAACCATGATGCTTGGTCTTTTCAGCCCATCGGCTCCTTTTTTTAGCAGGCTTTCCTTTGACTAGTCAGTGAAGTTGATACCCACAGTTAATGGACTCTTTTCTCAACAGGTGCATGGCAAGCACTGTGGGGTCCACACTGGTCTTTTTTCTTTTGCTCCCATTGCTTTCTTCCTTTGCCCCACTTGTTCATGCTGTCACCTGGTCTTGTTCCTAGTGGTACCTGCCATCAGGTCAGCCACATTTACCTGTACCTGCCATCTCCTTAACAGCTTTCAGTCTTAAGCAAGACTATAACAACTTACTAAAATTCTTCATGAGCAGGCAAATGAAAACTTCAAAATGCACACCTATGAACAAAGTTGGGCTTTTCCCCTTCAGCAATGGGAGCTTGTATTTTGACACAAGATGTCTAACTGCTCATTTTCCAGTTTTCTACATTGTTGAGGAAGGACTTCCTGAAAGCTGGTCATACTAGCCATTCACTGAAGTGTAGAAAACAGTATGGACAATTCTATTTAAGGATTAGAAACTCTGCCTTTCACACAACTTGTCTTGGGAGACTATAAAACTGCAAATATCCAGTTTAGAGCATATGTATGTTACACAAGAGTAGGTAGTGTCCTCCTGCTCTCCCCAAACACAGGGGCATCAAAACCCAGCATTCTCTTACTTGTACCTCAAGTACAACTTGGGATGTTGTGTCACCTTGTAGCTAAACAGTAAAAACTACAGAAGTTATAGTCTAACTCCTAAGAAAGTTCAGCAGACTGCTTGTAAGCCATATTCATGAAACTGGTGAATTATTCAATACTTCAGGCAGAACTGGACATCAGACCCGCTAAATAAATATATCAGGCCTTCAACATATATAAGCTATACTAACCTGAGTTTCTTTGTAAGCTTGAAGTATAAAGAGTTATGATGAAAAGTTTTTACTTGTTTTAAGGGAAGCAAGGCTGAATTTTCAGTTTCTGCTCGGTACTTCTCCAATTAGTTTCTGCACTTCTCCAATTAGACTTCATTATCAGTCATTGAACCCAGATTGTTATATTGTGTAGCTCTACTGTTAGCAGAAGTGAATAAGTACACTTCACCCTTTTTTACCTCAGTGCCAGCTGAGCACTACTACCAGCACTGTTAAGGACTAAAACCAAAAAAACATTAGTTCCCATCAGCCCAGCCCAGTCTGTTCAGAAGGCAAGTAGACAGCCATGAAAAAAAACAACCACATTATGCTTTGATCAGTGCAAGAAATATTCCATGCAAGTTTCCAAGTATACCTATTTTCCATTTTGAGTCACTGGGGCAAATTCTCAGCTTTAGGCACGCATCCTTTTGTTGTGTTAAGAGCCTGTGAACACCAAACATTTATTTTATGACTAAGGCCTACAACCATTCCCAAATGGGAAAAATGTTAGTTCACATCTGTGGATATCCTCCTACCTACATCACTACAATCAAATATGGGCAGGAGAATGTCTTTAAGCAAAAAGATCCAATATCAGAAGTGCAGCTGGGCTCACTACTCCCGCCTTGATCTTGCACATGTGCCATCTTCATCATATTCACCCATCAACTGTAACATGTAAGTTCCAGTATAAAGAAGAAACTGTCCAGTTATCTGTGCTGCGTGGGAAATCAGCTGAAGCACCTTCCTAGAAGAAAAGCAGTTTGTTAACAAAAAAAAAGTCACCAGCAGGATGACATTACCCCTTTCTCCCCACACCCACCACCTTCAGGATGTGTTAGGTAGATACACTTAAGTATCCTCATTCCCTTTCACTTCTGAGCTGGTCATTTTTGTACCTTCTATCCAAAAAAAAATACTACTG
This sequence comes from Psilopsiagon aurifrons, assembly GCA_025447955.1. Classification (NCBI taxonomy): domain Eukaryota; kingdom Metazoa; phylum Chordata; class Aves; order Psittaciformes; family Psittacidae; genus Psilopsiagon; species Psilopsiagon aurifrons. The sequence goes on along the minus strand of JAOEHY010048306.1, from coordinate 19,593 downwards.
TAGCTCTTGATCAACAGAAAACTATTGACATGTTGGCAGAACCAGAAAACACATTTAACCAGGCAGGCTGGCATCCTGTTAGGCATTTACCATCCGCCTGCAAAGCCATCACTCAAACTACCAGAGTACTCCCAAAGATGACTTTACCTGGGAAGCTTGGCAGCATTCCTGCATCATGAAGCCACCTCTTATCTCACCTTTAGGCTATTCACTAATACAACACTGCATGTATCTCTAAGCTACAGATTAAACTAGATTGGATCTGAAGCTGAGCAATCACATTACTGTGGATGCCTGACAGCAAAACAGGCAAAGCCAGGCAAATTAATGCTGTCCAAGCTTCAAGCCTTAAGAATTCTCAGTTCACAATTACTTTAAAGATTTAATAAATATCAGCATTCAAATATATAGTACTGTGTGAGAATCAGTAAAGACCCATAAACTAAGATCAGGTAAGCATCAGAAGTCTACAGTATAAACTGTGGATCACCACAGGGGAATAGAGATGATCATATCTGAACATTCATTTATTCAACTCAGTTACAGCTACATCTTCCTTCCATTCTCCAAGAAACAATGGGGACATCAGTACTAAGCACTACATTCAAGCCTCAGCCCCTGAAAATTAAGCAGGCCTTCATGAGTATGAAGCTGACTGGGGCATTGGGGAAGTGGTATGCAAGAACCAGAACCATTCTGAAACTGGAAAGAGGGCAGTTTCTGAAGATGCAAAAACCAGATCAGCCTTCCTCTCCTGCAAAAAAGGAAGATTTTCTGAATTCCTGTCTGAGGAAACATGCAGCTGTGAACTCTTTGCTGTTAATTCACTTCTCCGTTGAACTCTATTAGAAAGGGAAAGTCTTCCTAAAAAATTCATTTTTTCACTATGATAAAAGAAGGCTGGCAGTCAAAATCCAGTGCTTCAAGAGCAGAAAACTCTGCTATTAGAGCCTGGGAAGCTTTTTTTTAAAAAAAAAAAAAAAACAAACAAACAAAAAACACCACTTTATCCTTATTTACTCTTCCCACACATATGCTGTGCTGTTTCAGTATGTCCTTCCCTCCACCAGATAGTACAGGACAAGGAATTTTACAGTTGCAAAGAAAGCTGCACCTGGTACCAAGCTTTTGAACAGCTGCAGTGTGCTGCTTGCAAACAAGCAGTTGTCACTTAAGCCATGGAGTGAGTTATTTGTTGAAATGGACATTCAATCCTTCAGTTGAACACTAGAGAGAAACCATTAGGGGAAAGCACTAATGGGATCTAGCAGGCTTTGAGCCCCACCCACTGATGAACAACTGCAGCATTTTAAAGTCCTTTGCACTCCACAGGTGGGCCCAGGAAGAGAGCATCAGTTCACAATTTGGAACTCATTAGCAAAGGAACTACACCAAGAACATATCATCTGTCTCCAATATCAACAACAAACTGAGACAGGCCATCTCACTGTGTTCACAAGTGCCCAAGGTTATCTCTGTCATCCCTGTTCCTTGCTAGCAGGCTATTTTCCCACCCTGACACTGGCACTTCCCTTACAGCTCAACTCTGTAACATAACATTGCTTCCAGAAGAACTCCACAGCTACTTCAACTGCTTGCCAGCACCACTTCTTTCTCAACAGGTGCCCTGTGTTGGCAGGGATGCAGAACTGTCACTTCAAACTTTCTTTAGCAGTGCAAGTTCCAGTGCTGCTACTTATCTCCACAGCAGATAAGCTAGATATCAGAGTTTGTTCTGGCTGAAGAAACTTGACAAACATAGGAACTGGAGGAGTGCAGCTGTTAAAGGGTAAACCTTTGCTTTGAATAAAGCCTGATGAAGCCAGTTCTGCAGGTGGGCATAGCATATAACTGGGTAATCACTGCAGCATTCCTAGAGATGAGATTCATATACAGTCACACTAGTTATAGCCTGAAAGATTAAGCAAGGGACCATCTAAGTGGGAGAGGTCAGTCAGACTGGAAGAAAGGGAACAAGATTAGCATTACAATATTAATACCTGCATCATGAGACAAGGGGCTATTTTAAGACTTTAAACTAAAGACTACATGTTGCTCAGAGGAAGTGAAAACTTCACTTACAGCATATACAACTGTCTGTCCTGTACAGAGCAGATCTGGTCCTCAAGTACTAAAATGAAGCAACACACCACCATTGTGTCAAACAGAGTTTGACAGGTCAGGTAAAGAAATCCACAGCTGCTGCTTCAACAGCTGTCAGTGTGGCACCTTTGTGAAAGCGTCTGGACTCAGAATGAGTTTTCTTCAAGCATGGCAAGGCACAGCTGGTTTTGACAAAGCACACACTTTTAACACACTGTTGAAAGCATTGGACAGGACAGATATTATTTTGCCCCTGCATAAGACAGGATTGCCCAACAGCCAGTTCTACTAAACTTGCAACACATCCACCACAGATTAGTCCTGTAGGAAGCACTGGTCCTTGTGAGGCTCCTAGTTTGCTTGGAGACCAGTTTGCTCGGAGACCAGTTTGCTCAAAAACTGTGACATCAGGTGACAAATTTACATTAAGACATCGGAGTGTCATATATTTCTCATTTTGCTTTACCTCCATGTAGCTCAGGTAGTGAACTTAGCAGCCAGGCATTGCAAAGCCTGAGCAAGCTTCAAGACCTTTGTCATTATATCTCAAATCCCTCTCATTTCATCCCCTGGTAGTTCTCCCTTCAAGGAGTCTAATGCTTCTTCCTCGGCTTCCTGCATTATTCAAGCAAGTAAAAGAAATCTACAAACAGGCTGTACCTAAACCTTGAAGTTAATATGAGCTGGTAAGATTTTTGCCTTGGGGGAAACTTAAGATTCCACCATAAAAAGCTATGCTAAGTTTGTACACATCAGCTATCCACCTTACAAAACAAGATTCAGCATATTGGTCAGTGTGTAAGAATTAATAAAAGTACTAAATTTATAAACACATCTGCTTCACAGAGACAGATTTTCCATTAATAGATATGCCTGATCAATAGTGGAAACATACTTACCGCAATACACTTTTTGCTCCCATACATTTGATGTCATATGAGACAGAGTAGATCTCATAGAAGGTCGCCTTGATGTTTAAGCAGCCAATAAAATCCTTAGGGTGCAGCTTGTACAGATCAAATGTGATGTTAGCTACTCCCATTTTCTTCTTTTGTCTCACAGTGGCAAGTCCATTTTTTGTCTAATTTAAAGAGAGGGAAAGACAGTTTGTACCATGAGCCAGGAAACTACAGCAAGACAATGATTAATTGTGCATCTCCAGAAGCAGCTTGCTTATGCCAGTCTTGGGGCTAGTTCTTGATGAGCTCTAAACTAGAATTGAAAGCATTAGCACAGCAAAAAATAAGTCTGTAGTTTATATAATTTTGTTCAAGTCTTAACCAGGCTTCTGGAGCTATTCCAAACAGACACAGAAGTCCTAGAGTGACATAGCACCTCCTGAATATTTATTTTCTGCAATACAGCTTCTTCTTCAGAGCATACTGAAGCCACAGGTAATGCCACTGGACGGCATTCCTCCCATTATCCTGGTATGTTCCAGCTGCTAACTGAAGCAGCATGGTTTGCCCACATTGAAATAGGCCACCAAATAACCAGGATGACATTGGGTCCTTCCATTTAGGAAGGAACACAACACTGATGAGCACTCTTAGATAGCTGAAAAGATGACATCTGTGAAAAGCCAGGTCCTCATTTCAAATCCTGGTTCCTAATACCTCTCTTTTTCTTTCTACTGAAAAAGTAAAAAGGGCAAGGAACCACTACTGATTAGGCCCAGGGTTTAGTACTGAGCTTTTAAGAGAAAAAGCAAAAGAGGAGAGCATAGAAAGTCATCTTCCACCTTAAATCCAGCCTCCTTTATTGAAAGCAGCCCTTGTCTGCTTCAGGGCTGACAGTGAGGCTTTCAGGATCTTGCTTCAAGGGGGGAAAAAGGCAAATAAAGAAAATAGTAAAGAAAACCCATATTTACAGAGACATCTAGTGGATAAGTGGGATACTCTGCTCAGCACATTCTGTTCAAGGTTAATGACTTGGCAGCTGCCAAGCTATTTTTTTCATGCTATATGAAGCAATAAAGTTCTGTAAGACTGGGTCTTTTTGTACTTGTCACCCCAGCGCTCAGACAGTGCCATGATAAGTCAAACCAAGTTAAACGCTGTAGTATATCATTAGCCAGCAATTTTCTGCCTGTTTTACTTTGATAGTCTCTGAGCTTCAGCAACAGGGCCCCCTGTCAACAAGTTTTGGACATGTACAAGTAGTTGGTATGCTTGGCAGTGTATGTCCTCCATCAGCACCTAGAATATCTGGATACAGAATGACAGAGCATGTGCTACACTCCAGATGATTTCAGAAGCTGCAGCAGCTCTTCTGCTGTCATTCAGAACATGCTGAAGGGGGGCAGTATTCAAACTTGTTCTGCTGCTGTGTCAGAGAACATAGGGCAGTCAAGGTAGAGTCATACCCTGGCTGCAACTCCTTTTCTGCTCTTGGAACTCACAGCCCAGATGTAACACATTGAAAAGCGAGTAAGGTATCTTGGGGAAAAATGTACAAACTGCCCACACTGCAATAGGAGACTGAGAAAAGAGAGCCACACAATTAAGCCATTTATATACAAACAAAAATGGTAGGCCTGCTTACAGCTCCTCTACCAGCTCTTCACCTGGTAGGAGAAATTCTGATGCTAGCTTTCTAGCAACAACTATTTCATGGGAAGACCATTAGGAGTTTGACTCTATCTTACTAATGTACAGATGACTATTCCCCCCCACAAAAACACAAATTGGACATCGAGTTGATATGAGTAGAAGGCTAAAGCTAGCCAATCTTAGTAATTCTTAAAAGACTGATGCATGTAGACTAACATTAGATTTTGATGACAACTTTTAGCTATTTGCAAGATTGAACACAGGCATTTTTCTAACCTTCACTAAACCATTGCTGTATTCACAAGGCAACACCCATTTTACATCGATACCTTGCCTTGCGTAAGGGAAGTTTTCTTCCTGTTCGCCCCTCTTCCCAACAATTTTAGCAGCCACAAAAAGCCTTCCATCCACTTCTATTCAAGTGAGGGAAGCAGTCAACACTTACTTGTGTCCATTTCTGTCCTTTTTCTAGAACCATGAAGTGTGTATTATCATCCAGAGACTTGAAGAACTCTTCTGTGTCCACAACCGTGCCATCTTCCTCCAAGACCAGAGTAACTATTCCAGCAGATATAAGAAAGGCATCTAAAGTCTGCAAAAATCATAGCAGATTTTTAGCATTCAAAAGAGAACCCATCCTTTCATAGTAAGACTTACTTATCTGACATATTCTCCCAGCTTTCCCAGTGATGATTTTTATATGAGTAAGGGTCTGTGGGTTGCCTTTCTGTGATACCGTACTTCACTAAATTTCATCCAGAGTGTGGCTGTTTGCTATACCTTGCTGATGAGCTCTTGAAGACTGCTTGCCACAATTCCTTTCCGCCTGCTTCGGGAGGCATTTGACACACGGAAAGGTCGCCCTGCAGGCATGAGAGGAGGGAACAGGGTCTGTTTTGTTACTGCTCCCACAGATGCTCCCATGGATACCAAAGATCTAAGACAAATAAAAATTCACCATAGTTACAAAAATAGTCAGGCCAAGTACTGCAAGGAGAAGGACTGTTGAGTTCAATGAGGTAAGCACATTATATGAGTAATTCACAGGTCATGTTAGACCCATGGAGCTTGGTTTCAAAACCAAACACTACAGAGCCCTACAGACATGTCACCTCCGAGCTTTCTCTTGCCAGTGACATTTGAAAACACTTCTAAAATTAAAAACATTCCAAGCAGATATGGGCCAGCTGATGTCAAGGTCATGATTACAGTGAGGCTGACAAGTTTTAACTCTGAATTAGAAAGGCAGCTCTTACTGCATTCAGCTACTTAGATCATTCTCTTTACCTGCAACAAAACCACTCAATGAGATAACACACAAGACTACTTCCAACTAATTATTTGAGTTTGCTTTCGGAAGACTGAACATATTACCCATATTCAAAACACCTAGCATTTTGATACAGTTATGCTTGTTTTCCAGCTGAGGTGTTTAGCTTGTAAATAACATCTACAGCCTATAAAACTTCATCTAGTTGTGAAAATCCGAAAATAAAACTTCTACCCTCAAGTATCAAAAGTCAAATGAAATGTAAATTAAGATCAAAGTATATAAACACATAGAGTAGGACAAGGCTGCCAGAGGGGCGGGAAGATTCAAGCACTTTTAGAAAAAGTTTTAAATTTTCCTGAGCAATCCCATTTTTTAATAGTGACTGTTTAGGTTCCCTTAGGTAAACTGAGGGCAAAACACTGGTAACTGGCTACTCCCACACCAAGGCACAGACCTGGTCCCACCTACATCTAATGACAGCTTTCAGCTGCCAAATTATATTGGTTAACTCAATAGCCAGATTGCCAAAAATCACCCTCTGAATGACACCTGGAAAGGACTGATCTCTAACAAGTCTTTCAAAGGTAGACAATACTTTGTCTTCCACACTCCTGGACTTTGCCCCCTGTATACTTTTTGCTCCTTGATACTGAATTGCACAGTGTTGGGAAAGGGATGCACCCCAATTTTATTCTTCCACATAGGTATAAAAGATCTTTATGTAGGAAAATCTATCCTCAGATACTTTTACAGAGGGTGGAGGGAGCAAACTGACAGTCTCTTTACACAGCCAGGAAGTGAATAAAGGAATTCTTGAAACAATGATGAAACGGCATAAAGTTACTCAACTAATTACGTCCCAGTCACATATTTTGTTTAAGTCCACACTGACCTGGGAGAATAACTCTCTTTTCCAAATCTCTTATTTGGTCTTTAAGCATATTTCTGTGATGCACAGAAAGTAGTTTTTGTGAGTGGCCAGGTAGAGTTTCAGCAATTAATTTACTTACTACTATCACTCTGAATGAGTTTTCTACAGAACTCTGGTCTATTGCCTTTCCTTTGTACATCAAAACTTACCTTCCTCAAAAGCTCTTCAGCATTACTGGAGCTTCTGAGGTTTTTGTTTGGTTATTGGTTTTTTTTTTAAAGGTCCCTGGCTTTCAACAGTTTGCATATATACCCATGGCTGGCAGACATCTCTCTCCTTCCTGTAACAAAGCTGGTACGGATGAGGAGTCAATACAGTTTTCAGGAGACAGGCACCGTTTCAAATTAAAGAGCTAATAAGCACTTTCTTCCTAGAGAAGGGTCAAGACTTGGGAGGAAGACAAGGTGACAGAGTAGCACTGACAAAGGCATTAAAGCTCCACAGACAAGGAAGCATGCTGTAAGAGGGAGTGTTTGTTAACCTCTTCACTGACTGAGTTAGTAGTCCCCAATCACCCTGCTTGTCCATGGCCAGCTTCCATTCTGAATCACTTGGGCCTTTTTCTCAGATACAAAACCTGCTCACCTACCTTGGGGCTGATGACTCCAATTCATGGGGCACCCTGGTGTCAGAAAGCACAACACTCAAGGTTCAAGAGACGATACTTTCAGAGCTAGTTGCATCCTGTTCCCTCTCACACATTTGAAAACCAGCATGTAGAATGGTTACTTGAGTGGTATATATGACAGCACTGCCAAGATTTTTCTTTTTTTAAAGACAGAAAATACCAGCTCCGTTGATCAGTTTTGCTTCCTACTACTTAAACCAAGTTGCCATTCACAAAAGACAAAGCATAAGGAAAAAGGCCAAAACATACATCCTGATACAGAATGAAAAGCTTTAGTGACACAGCTCAGGGGCAGGACTTGTGCTAACAGTGTTCAACCTCAGGCTTTAGAACAACCATCTATACAAACCATATTTTGCAACTCTGAGAAGTTTCTTCAGGATTCCAGATCAATCACCACACACTGCTGCCTAGTTCTATCAGATGTAAAAAGCCAGAGAAATATAACAAAACAGATTAATAAACCAGGACTTCCATTAGCTCCACCAGACAGTCACTTAACAGGAGTCCAAGTTTTAACACTGATGCCACTTCACCTGCGTTTCAATAAAACCAGTCAATATCATCTTTAAACTACACCTGCTTATGAAGCTCCAGTACAGGCTGAGGTTTCAGTTAATGAGAAGTACCAGGAAACAAAAGACAATATGATTAAAAAACAGGCCAGAAAAACAGTGTAAACCCTTCCACTGCTGAGCCTGCTACTGAAAGCTTGTTTTTCTTTGTTTACACACACATAAAGGCCACAGACTCCAACAGTCTAGGTTCAGGGCTCTTGGAAAGATCCGTTCTGCTTCAGCTGTCCTCAGAAACCAGACAAACTGACTCCTGATGCAGGGAATTCCTCTGCTAGATTTGGAGTTACCAAAATAATTTCCTATTGAAAGCTGATCAAGCTAAGTCTGGAAACAAGAGGTGGAAAGGAACATACCAAGGTGCAGTCAGCTTTATGAGAAAGTCAAGTAACATGTTGGATACTGACAACACTGCTGTTCTATTATTCTTCAAAGTCAAAAGGATCAAGTCCTCACTCTTTTCTAAAGGAGGGATTCCATGTCAGTGCAACACACACAAAAATATTTTTAATTGAAAGAGCAAACATCTTCAGTCTCTTGTGTCTTGTCCAGTTTGTTTTACATAACTACAACCTGCAAGAGAGGGACTCACAGATACTGCCCCAAGCATTCAGTGTAGCATCAAGGCTGGTGGCACAGATGAATTAACTGCTTTTAGGAGAACCAGAACAAAAGCTTACCCTGAGCCCTCTACACGCATTTCCCCCTTTATCTTTGCTTGCAATATGCTTTGTATGTTTGCCTAAGAATGTGGTGCAATGGTCTTCAGCCTCACTCTGAAAAAACTAAATCAACATTGCACAACACGTGTGGCTTCAGACTATGGCACAATTTGACTTTAAGGTTAGAGTTCACAGGCAAATGACAAATGCAGTAATAGTGAAGCAAAAAGAAAAGCCAGAAATCAGTCGGGAGACTTAGGGCTCACCCAGACTGCAGACTTAATTTCTCTGCTAAGACGCTAACTGTATGTACAGATACCAGAACCGAAGCTAGGAGCGGATCCGTTTGTGAGCAGCGTACCGACAAACCTTTCTGAACGTGGTCAGCACACCCGAAATGTAAGCGGGGACCAGGAACCGTGGTCAGGCTGCCATCGGGTACAAGAGGCCCCACGCTCACGGCACCAGCTCCTTGCGCACCAGACGCCAGCGTCCTAATGCCGAAAGGCAAACGCGTCCCAACCACCAGACCTCAGACACGCATTAAGGCTGTAAAGCTCCTGCTCGCACTGCCCTCAGAACTTCGTCTGAAGCTCAAAAGGCTGCGAGAGCTTGCTCCTCCCACAGAGCGTCCTGCAGATTTAATACACTCACAGGAGGACTGCGATTAGCCCTCACACTGTGCCTGACAACCGCCCTTCGCCCCGGACGCCGACAGCTAACCAGCCTCAGCTCTCCCCGCGCTTCCCCCGGCTGGGACCAGCGGGGAGGCAGGCAGGCGGCGTTCGGCCGTCATGGCCTGGGAGTGTGGAGTATACGGGCGATGTAGGGCGCCTATCACTCACCGCACCAGCAAGCCCACGTAGTCCCGCGCCACCGCCATGACCGGTCCCGGCCCGGGGACAGCTCGGGCCGCGAAGGTTAAGTGTTGTGGGCGGCGCTCCTCCCCTCGGCGGGGCGGACCCGACACACAGCCCGGCCTCTCCCGGCTGTGCGCTGCCCGGGCTGTCCGCCCCAGGTGGCTTGTCCCTACAGCGCGGAGCTCCAGCTGGGTTTAAAGGTAGCCGTCGTCAGTGATTTACCCAGGAGAGAAACTGGGAGGGTTTTGCTGTGTGTGAGTTACACGCTAGATGTTACCTAGTTACAGCTAATACAGTACCAGCGGAAGCCGATCTCATCTGAAGCCTCTCAGCATTAGGGCAAATCAACAGATTAGGGTTGATTTGCTCTAATGCTGTAATTAGGGTGTCTCAGCTTCTGATTTTAGAGCCTGGGAATAAGCTTATGGCCTGGATTAATGCATACAGTAGAGGTATCTATTCCTGCAGGCATGGGAGCAGCAACTTCTGTTCACTGCGCAGGTACAAAGGTTGGTGTTTTTTTAGGCATCCCTATGGACACAAATAGAGTGTAGTTTTTGGCTCTGAAGTCAGTCTCTGTTTCTAAGAGCTGTCCAGTCACTATTGCACAGGGAACACGAGGCCAGGACCCTCAGACCCTGGCTCTCAGGCAACAGCCTGGCCAAGGGACAGTACCCACACCAAGAAACCCTGTTGCTACTGGTCAGGGAAAGACTCTGGAGGCCCCAGCAGTCAGGACACCCCCAGAGTAAGGAATAGGAAGATGCCTGGTTGCCAGAAAAAAAACCAATTGCTTTTCCTGCACTATCCTTTTTAGGGCAGGAAGACCCGCTCACAGTATTTCATTACTGACCATGCTTCCTTAACAGGCAGGCTGATCCAGGCTTCAGTCCTCAGCTTTGGGGCACTTATCAGCTATTAAGAAAGAAACAAACAACCTTTCAGGCCAGGGCAAATTCTTTTCTGGGAAGGAATCTCCTTCCCACCCTGGTGAAATAAATAACTCCTTTCTTCAAGGGAAGCTGAGCCCAGACTTTTATCTCTTTCTACTCAGGCTCAGGGCTTGCAGGTGTGTGGAGACTGTTCTCCTATGTTAACCCATTCTTCTCCTGTTTTCTATGACATTTAGTTTTGTTACAGTTCTGCAGTTTGTCACTGACCCTATATCACTTAGAGCAGGAAATAGGGAACAGTAAACAGTTCTCTGAGCACTGGACTACCATGTTTTTCCCTGATTTGTACCTTGTGGTTGATTGTGGGCCACAGCTGAAGTTATTTATGCAAAGTGTCTCATTTGTAAGGAATCCTTCCTAAGTGTTTCTCTACTGTCAAAAAAAAGATGTGCATAGACTAGCTTGTCCTGTTGTGGAAGGAAAAAGTAGGGATGAAGGAGAAGGTATTTTGTCAGACAGTTTGTCTCTTCCTACCTCTGCATGTGAAAGGGAAGGGAGAGTGTCCCTTAGAAACTGTATAGAAATTGCAGCAACTTTAAGGATTTTTCCAAACAGGAAAGCGGAGAAGCGGAAATTTTGGTCTTGCGGGAGCTTAGCTTTACTTGGTCCAAGAGACTTGAAACCAGTGCAGCCACTGCCAGGCATCCCCCCAAGTGACATACCCCCTGAAAGTCTTGCCACAACTGGCAGGGACAATGTGTGTTGCAAGGACATGCTGCTTCTGTGACATTGTGCTTCAACTTGCACGGCAGTTGTCATAACTAATACAAATGCAATTGTTGACTGAAGAGTAACAGCAAAAATGTGTCCTTTTGAAGTTTGTCCTGATCTTTAAGAAGAGGATGTTACCTGCAGTTTCACAAGCTCTACTAATGCTCCCTTTTTCCTGAGCAAGCAGCAGTAAAACCATCAGATGGTTGAAATCAGTGACCTAGGAGCTTGGCATCTCAGCTAAGAAGTATCTTTGAACTTTGATCTGTACGCAAGACAGTGTAGAGATGAGATGTGTGTAGAACCTACTGAGGAGGAGTATAAAACAGTAGCATGAGACGTATCTGGCTAGCCAAGGCAAAGAGTGTGATCTTATAAAAAGATAAATGGTTCAAGACAACATTCAGTGTAAAACGTCTAGCTGTAAGAGGTAGAATCATCCCACTGTCTTACAGGGAGGGAAAATGGGGTAGGTTGAGGTGAGTAGGCCAAAGTACTTAGCAACATTTGCTTAAGTCATCATGAAAACAGTCACCATAGAAGGGACAAAGTACACAGCTGATGTTGAAAGGAGTGAGCACTAGAGGTGGAGTTAACCAATTGTGCTAATCCCTCTTATTAAATTTCTATCTTACTGTCTCTTTGCTGAGGTGCAATGACTAACTCCACATGTGTTACTTGTTCACTGCAGTTTGAGTTAAACAAGTTTGCTTGTTTCTGCTCACAGGGGTGGTAGCACAGGGCTGCACATGACATGTTTAACCGAGAAGAAGGTGCTTGAAGTAGTTTCACACGCAGCTTCACATTAATGAGTGTCCAGTATTAGGTTAGATTTTCTTTACCATCCTTCAGGAAAAAAATTGACCAATCAAAACAAACCCAGACAAAAGTGGGAATGATGAGAGATCTGGAAAACATGGTATATGGGCTGTGTAATTTGGGAAATAGGAGGACTGTGTGGATATGTGAGGCACAGGTTTCAGTGATGTTAGAGAACTCTGAAAAGGAATGGGATAAAATTTTCTTGATGCTTACAGGGGCTTAACCTGTAGGAAAGGAGAATTCAGTTGTCCATTAAGAAACATTTCAACTCTCAGGTGACTGTTAGGTGCTGGAATCAGTTGTCAACTGAAGACGGTTAATCAGTTGGACAGAGACATTGCTTGGGCCAGTGTTCAAATGTCACGAAAGGCAAACCAGGACACTAAAGATCAATGTGGACATTTCATCTCTTTCTTAAAGCTCCAACAAATTACATGAGCAAGATTAATGCAGAATAAAGTGTTTCTGTACTTGCCTGCCTTGATCTAAGAGGGGAGTGCAAGAAGTGAACAGTTGTATTTACAGCAGCATTAGCAACAAAAGTGACAGATCACAAGAGTTGCCTTAGATTTGCAAAAGTTAACCTTCTGTTCAGCCTTTCGGCCCTTTCCTGGTTTTGGCTAAGTCTGATCCTGATTTCTCTTAGAACCACTCTTCTGACCACCTCCATCTAAAATGAATTATTTCTTATCCCTTTCATGAAGACCCAATTTTCCATTCTTCACTGTGTCCTCAATATGACAATTGTTCCTGAACTGCTTTTACTATTCAGCAGATTTCTATCTCCACTGCCTCTGGTTCTGCTTGATTTCTGTTAGGCTTTTCATGTTAAAGGTTTGATTATTTATTCTCAATATTTATGTTAACAACTACTGCACTATCACTGAAAGTTTCGAAGAGCCAATTAGACAAGCAACTATCACAGAAAGCTTAGATAAAGCTGATTATTTTGTGATGAGACTATGGAATGAAAGATGAATGTGCTTTTTACCATTTTCCACTTTTCCTTCAGAATCTTTGTAAATGAAAGCACATTTTAAATTCCTAACAGCTTTGAAGGAGCCATCTAGGGTTTTTCCTAGGCGTACAGGAGGGGATAAAGCTCCTCCTAAAGGTGATCTCGGTGCTCTGCAAGGATGTGCAGGAGAAGGGAGCATTTTTTTGATTACCTATTAAAATCCTTTGTGATTGGCTGGAAATGGTTCTGTGGCCAGCAAAGATTTCGATGTTGAAACCCTGTTTGAACAAAAGACTAATCCCTTGCTGCAGTGAGCCATCTGGCCCAGAAAAATGTTGTTTATTTTGAGTTTTCATGGGTGGGCATTTTGTTTTATTTTATTCTTTTTTGGTTTTCAATAATTTTAATAAGAAAGCGTTGATGGATGGGCACATGCTGTATACATGGGGAAAAATACCATGCCAAAGGTAGTTTAGTGGTGTGAAATTCTTCAAACATGAATTCAAATTCAGACAGTTTAGAGTTGGGTATTAAAATCAGAAGGCCAGGCTTTGCCCTCATTTACCCCTTTGCAATACTGTACATGTGAATGAAATCATATTTGTGGGCAGTATTTAGCTGATAGCTGACTTACTGAGAGCTGCATTGTGATAGCAGTAACGACAAGCAGAAATGAGATTCGTTATTGAAACCAGTGTACTGGAAAATTAATATTTATTTATTCTGATCATGCCAAGGATAATCTGAAATCTTTACATTTCAAAAGTTGTAATTTCAAAAAATATGAACTCCAAATAAAACTAAATTACTGTTTGGTTTTGTTTGTTTGTTTCTAGCATTTTTGCACTTTATTATTGTTCAGCGATACTCCCTATAGGAAGAAAAGACAATATTATTCAGAAATAAATATGGCTTTTTATTTTATAATAATTTAAATTTTATTTTGTTAAGCATCCCTCCACAAAATGAGAGGCTATCGTCCCCTTGAGGCTATCATCCACTGTCTTGTGGCTGCCTCATCCTTGGCAGTGTTCAAGGCCAGGCTGGATGGGGCTTTGAGCAACCTGGTCCAGTGGAAGGTGTCCCTGCCCATGGCAGGGGCATTGGAACTAGATGACCTTTAAGGTCACTTTCAACCAAAACTATTCCATGATTCTATGATTCTCTCAAGTGTGGAATTGTCCTATAACTGCAAAGTAATGTTATGATTTTTATAGCAGATGTTAAAGAGCTTCAGACTTCAAGCAGCACTTCAGAACTCCTGACTCCCAGACTGAACTGTGAGCTCACACTTTGGTAGCTGTACTAATTAATTAAAAAGTAGATTTAAAAAATCTTCTTGGACAAGGAGTATCTCTAGTTTATGTCTTATATGTCATGCTTTCAAGGTGTAATTGGAATTAACTGTAATTGTATTTTGGGTTGGGGCAAAACATAAAGACTAATGCAGTAATAGACAACTTAGTAGGTGACTTTCCTGAGGTTATTTGAATCAGTGTGTTTCAGCCTGTGATGTGTTGACCTCTAAGCTTGATGAGTAATTTTTAAGGGATGCACAAACAGGAACTAGGTTCATAGATGCTACACAGTAATCTGTGTGCATGTGAAGTTTCCACTAGGGCATTTTTAGGGACCACAGGTTAAGATAGGCAGAGAAGAACATCACTATGACTTACTATTTTTAGATTCTACTCAGGTAGTGCTTTCGCTCTTTGAATAAAAAGGCTCTTGGTAAGCTGCACGAGCTCTCAAAGTCAAATGACTGTCAGACCTAGTTTGAAGTCCATGCCTGACTCGGAAGCTAAATACCTTCTAGCCAGAGCTGGCCTCCCTCTGTACCCATCCCTGTAAGATATCCACAGTCAGCTTTCAGACTCCAACAGGTCTTTTTTTCTTATGCTGTGACTTTTTTCAAATGTGTATAGCTGTCTTTTATTGTCTTTTAGGAATAGAAGTAGTTGTTAACCATTGGGTTGGTCTGTGGTGCACCCAACACCTACTGGTTTCTCTCAGGCCTGCGTTTAGGCAGGTCAGGTTGCAGGAGGGGAATGGGTTTGTGCCCTAAGGTTAATATTTCCCAGATGTGAACAGCTGTGCCTTGCAGTTCACCTTTCACTTTCTACTGCTGCTTGCTTGCAGCTTCCTGCCCCCAATCCCTCAGCTCCGAAGTCCTTGTCCTTTTCCTTCTCATGACCTCAGATTTCTCTTTGTGCCTCCCCCACTGGCCCCAGCCCTTGTAGCTGTCTCCTGCCCCCTCAGCTTTGTCTTTGCTGGTTTTGACTCTGACCATTGAGTAATATGCCTGACAAAGAAAATTAGTGTGGGACAAAACACTTCTGAGCATGAGGCTATTACATTCTTTCACTGATGGTGCAGCTAGAGCAGTTGAGCATTGATAAGTCTGGATGATTCTTAAGAAATCATGCTGTTTATCATTTTGCTCCACCAGGCATGTTTTCCTGGTGATCTGATTCAAGGAGCACTTGACCCAGTCTTGCTTAGTTTCTCAAATGGAGTGGAACATGTTAAAGAAGATACGGGGCTGCCTGCCTTATCTCATGGTCACATTTGAGCTGTTCTCTTTCTGACAGATGCTAGGAGCATATTACTACCACTGCAGACCTAATGGGAGAGCTCCTAAACACACCCAGAGCTGGAATATCCACTGTCATGTTCACCCATGTTCCTGTGATGAGTAACTGAGAATGACTGTTTCTGTGATGCCTTATTGCAGCGTAACTTCAGAGCCTAAGAGCCCAACCTAAGTCACCAAGGTTAAATATTTTATCATTGTTATGTGACCTTTCGACATGCATGTCATACAAATTAATCTCTTCTGAAATGCCACTGAACTCCTGTAAAGTTACACCAAAACTTCATTTTGCCTGTAAAACATAGTATGCTGGGAAAATTGCAACTCCTGCTTGGGTCTTTTGCAGATTTGAAATTAGGAAGTAATTTCTTTGGAGATGGAGTCAGTAAAATCTTCTGGATGCTTTGGGAAGGTAGCCCAAAATATTCTGTGGGCCTCAACTGTGTGAGTGCTCATTTTTTGTATGAGAAATTCCCCGGAATCTATTTATTACAGATCATCTTAATTTGATCACGAATTGTGATGGTCTCAGGAAAACGCATTCACACTGTACTGTGCCTGCCACTTCTTCCCATAGAAATAGACTTCACGTCCCCTAAACAAGTGGTCAGCTCTGTCTCATTTCCTCTGCAACTGTGACTGAATACTCATTCATTAGATCGTTGCTAAGCTTCTGTACTCTTCCTTATAGGTGATTACTCTAAAGAAAGGATCATGTTAGAATGGATCCAATAATCTGGTCCTCCACAGCTTTTCTTCTTTTTTTGTGGCCAGGTAGCCATCCTGCCATCCTGCCTTCCTGCCTTCCTTCCTTCCTTCCTTCCCTCCTTCCATCCTTCACCTATCTCTCTTTCCCTTTCCCTTTCCCACCCTTCCTTTCTTCCTACCTTCCTTCCTTCCTTCTTTCCTTCCTTCCTTCCTTCCTACCTTCCTTCCTTCCTTCCTTTCTACCTATTTCTCTCTTTCTCTATCCAACCATTTCTTCCTTCCTTCCTTCTTTCTTTCCTTCCTTCCTTCCTATTTCTCTCTTTCTCTATCCAACCACTTCTTCCTTCCTTCCTTCCTTCCTTCCTTCCTTCCTTCCTTCCTTCCTTCCTTCCTTCCTTCCTTCCTTCCTTCCT
>JAOEHY010048305.1:0-31655 GCA_025447955.1 Psilopsiagon aurifrons | reverse complement strand
GCTGTGCCTGGGATTGCTCTGACCCAGGTGTAGGACCTTGCACTTGGCATGGTTAAACTTCATCAGATTGGCATCAGTCCACTTCACAAGTGTGTCAAGGTCCCTCTGAATTCAACCAATTCGTCATTTACTGAACAGTTATTCAATAAAATTGACATCTCTCCAAATTCTAGAGAAGGATATTGTGAGGTACTATGACAAAGGCCTTACAGAATTTCAGGTAGATGATATAATAGCTCTTCCCTTATCCACTGGTGTAGTCACCCTAGCATAGAAGACCACTAGGTTGGTCATTAAAGATTTGCCCTTGGTGAAACTGGGATGGCTGTCTCAAATCACCTCCTTGTCCTTCATGTGCCTTAGCATAGCTATCTGTGTGGATCAGTTCCATGATCTTCCCAGGCTCATAGGTTAAGCTAACAGGTCAGTAGTTCGCAGAGTCCTCTTTTCTATCTCTTTAAAAAATGCAATTTTTCCTTTTTTTCCAGTTATTAAGGACTGTCATGGCTTTTCAAATATGTTGCATAGTGGCTTGGCAATTCCATCAATCAATTTCCTTAGGACTCTGGGGTGAATCTTGTCAGGTCCCAGAGAGTCCTCTAATAGAGGAGTTAAAATTTCAATACTGAAAAATTTTAATGGACCATCGTAATCCTGATGATGTCTAATCTAATGCCCTGTTTAGACCTTCCAAAGCAGTAGTGTGTTGAGATAGTTACTGCTCTAAATAATGTGCCGAAATGTTTACAAGCATTTCTTCCAACACAGTTTCCTCAGACATACATTAGGCTGGATAAAGGCTAACACTTCAGTAGTCACTAAGAGTTACTCGGCTCAGTGGTTCATATGCGCATTCACTTAAGAAGATACATAGTGTGTAGATGATTAATAAATCATTTATAGTACCAATGAAAGGTCAGCCATAGATCACAGCAAATCCCTGTGACAGCAGTAAGATTAATAACATTTACATTTTAAAGGGAAACTATTTTATAAACATTCAGAATTTTCTGGTAGCAATACCCTGGTATATAGCTTTTTTGCAAGGAGGTTAATGTAATGTCTAGTTTAGATTACGTGAGGTGCAACAAAAAACAAATATATTTTTTCAGCCATCTCTCCATACACCTAAAGTTCTATTATAAGAGCAAAGGTGCTTTAGTAGGAAACGTGGAGACACCATAGTCCAGCAGCAGCTATTTTTATGCCAGATTTTTTTGCTTGTTTGTTTGTTTAATTGAATTTTGGTAATCCTCCAGAGAGTCCATAAATATCAAAATCTGATGTCTTTGCTGAAGAATCCACTCCTTCATAAAGATATACACAAAGTAAACATTGTATCTTTATTAATTTACTTCTATAGGGAAATTGCAAAATACTATCAATGCTTTTTGTTTTGTTTTTTTTTTTTAACTGTGAAAAAAAAACCAAACCAACCTACCTGTGTTAGAAATTATGTGAAAAAGAAATGAACAAATGCCTTTTTCTCTGGCTTGTTATGCAGTGATGTTTGCTGTCAGCCTCAAGATGGATTCTCTGTGTTCCTTGCAAGAATAGAACAAGGTGCTATCCAAATTTCTCTTCCTTCACCTGCTATTAAAGACTTGTGGAACCTGTTAGTTTTGGTCATCTTATTTATTTTCCCATGCCTTAGTAGTTGTCACACTTTGTACACTAGTGATTTAAGTACAGCTGAGACACTAGCACAACAAAAAAACCCAGGATGATGAATAGTTTCAAGTCTGGCCCTTATCCTGTCTCAAGTGCATTCAGCATCTTGAAACTATCACAGTTTCAGAAAGTTTTGAGATCAAAGAAATCGACAGCACAGCAATCAAAATAAAGTCAGAAAGGAACCTAATCTGTCCCCCATACTTCTTTTTCCATGGCTATTTTAATAATCGATTTCTCTCTCTCTTTGCTTCTCACCCATGGGTAAAGAGCATCAGGCTGCTGTGCATGGAGTGGAATTTTATATATGAAAAACCTTAAATCTGAGAAAGCACACCTGAGCTTTGTAACCACACATTTGTGTTTGTTAATTCAATAACTTGAATATAACGATAAATGCTTTTTCAATTTAAAATTTAACAATTTATTTGTGCTCTATTCCTATATTAATATGCTAACTTAAAAACTCACTACACTATTGCTGATAAACATATATGCAATATAATTTTATTGATACAATGGCTTGATGAACTACAAGTGGATTAACTATATACGCCCTAAAAATTATTCCTATTCCTTACTTATATTTATAAACTCATCAAAAAGAAGGAATTACAAAACTAAAAAAACCCTTTTTTTTTTTTGGTTTTTATTTTCCTTATTGTAGCTAATTTTTCTTAGACTAAGAAAGCAGGAAAGACATGTAAAATTCTGTTCAATCATTATTTCAGTATACTGGAGTTCATCTTTATAGACATCCTACACAGAACTGTGAGGAATATCAGACCTTAATTCCTCTGTTGGTCAAAACCTTGTATTCACAGGCATTGTGTGTGGGTTGTACCTCAGCAGAGCTATTCAGTGACTTGTATGCAGCCCCAGAGTTCCAGAGGCTCTTTATACCTTTCTCACCAGTTTGCTGTCCCTGTTGTCCAAAGCAGAGGATGGATCAGTTCTCTGTGGCTTTTCAGCCAAAACACTTTTGATTCCCTCACACTGAAAGACTTTATGCATAGAGGAAGAAGTTTCCTATTTTGTAGTCTTCAATTTAAAATCAATCTTTAATTCATGGCACATTTGAAAAAAAATCTCTTCAAATTAAAACAAATAGGTATATTGTTTACATAATTTATAACTTTATATCAAAGTCCCATGTAGTCATTCATCTTAATGTGGTATGGAGACAAAACCATCTGTCTTCAGTTGTTCTTGTGTCCCACTGTACAGTTTGAGGTAGCTAGAGTAGAATTTCCAAGGTAGCCAGTTGTCATGGTTTAAGCCCAGCTGGTAACTCAGTACCACACAGACATTTGATCACTCCCTCCCTTCTTCTCCCCAGCTCCCAGAGGGATGGGGAGGAGAATCGAAAGAATGTAACTCCTGTGGGTTTAAATAAGAACAGTCCAGTAGCTAATGTATAGCTCAAAACTACTATTGCTACCACCAATTATAATAATGATAAGGGAAATAACAAGGGAAGAGAATACAACCGCTCACAACCCGCTGAGCAATTCCTTGCTAACTTAGAATTTCAGCTCTATATGCTAATCACATAAGAACTAAGAACATCAACAAGCTGACAAGACACTTCCCCAAATGCCAGAATGTTCATGCCAACCATATTTTAAAGGCCAAATTCTGTTTTTACTTACGTCCTTGAATCTCTGTGTTTAAGTTTCTGATGAAGGCATTTAGGTTAAATCATCTTTTTTGGGAGGACACATGAAAAGGGAGGGTCAAACCACCATGTTCTTTTCATAAAAAACTCACAAATAGACAGGGTCATGCTAAGTCTGATTTAGATAAAAATTTTCCTTCCCCCCGCATCCAGTTAATTGTCAGTACAGATTTAGTATACTATATATATTATAAGTATTAGAATTCTGTACACAGAAAATAAGTTAATATCATACAAGTAAAATCCAGCAAGTATTAAATGTGTCTTTCATTATCTAACAGACCCTTCATTCGGCTAATAGGCCATATAATGTATCATTAGAGAAACAGCACCTGACTAGGGAAAAATTTTACTCTTCGATATTCTGCTGCATATTCCACAGAGAAGCAGTCATCTACTTTGCAGATCAAGATTTGCTGAAGTATGTATCCCACAACGAAGACGGAATAACTCTGTAAAAAATACAGAATAAATTCCACCTTCGGAAACAATTCTCTTAACTCCAACAGATTTAGCATATGCTCAAATACACATACACTCTATGACAGCAGTGCAATATTGCTTCTTCTTTATAATTTTTCTACAAGCACCTGAATTAAAAATGTGAGATATACAGTCATTAAACACAAGTGCCTTCCATATTTAGGTTGGGTATTGTAATATACCTTTTTTTTTTTTTTTTTTTCTGATTAAGAATGCTGGGAAAAAAATACACTTTCATTTTTTCACTGCAGAAATATCTTGCTTTATTGCAATCTTGTAAACAGTTGTATGGTGGAACATAGTATGTATTTATGATCCTTTTTTGCGCTTAACTAGCTCTCACACTTGATTAATTGCAACTTATCAGAATAATACTAGGGTTTTTTTTTTAAATGTTTTTCTTGACAATTTCATTAACTTCTTTAGAAATATGACATGAGTTTTGATGATGGCAAAACAGTAGATGACTGGAGTCATACCAACACCAAGAGGAGTCTGTGTGACTCAGTGCTCTTTGCTAATGAAAATAAACCATCTTTTATTACAGAGGAGCTAGAGACTACAAGATTTTGCTGCATAGCAGGGGCAAAGATACTAGCTATAAATCTTATGTGGGAAAGGGTACTGAGAAAAAAAAATCCACTAATCTTTCTTCAAACCACAACAAATGACACTTGAGATTTCCCTGTGCAAGAGGATGAAGCACAACTGAACACCTCAGCAAAATGACAGCTCAGATGGTTTTCAGTTGCATTCATTTGATCCTTCAGGGAAGAAAGCAAAGGAAACAAGATACTGAAATCAACAGATGCATCCAAGACAGGTGTTATTTAAATTGCATGCACATCTCTATTGAGACACAAACCT
The DNA here is from genome assembly GCA_025447955.1 of Psilopsiagon aurifrons. Classification (NCBI taxonomy): domain Eukaryota; kingdom Metazoa; phylum Chordata; class Aves; order Psittaciformes; family Psittacidae; genus Psilopsiagon; species Psilopsiagon aurifrons. The sequence goes on along the minus strand of JAOEHY010048305.1, from coordinate 26,956 downwards.
AATAGATGTACTCTCTGAGAGCAGTTGGCATGTTATCTCTTTGGGGTTTGAACCTGATGCAGCTGAGAAGAGGAACTAGAAAGCAAAAGAATCAAGGAGAAAACTGAGAAAAAGACTGAAATGTTTCCTATGAATTTTTAATATGTAGAGGGAGGCAAACAAAACTATAGTAACATCCAGTCTAATACTAACAGATGAGAAGGAAGGATGCTAAGAACAGAAATCATACTCATATTAACCAAAACAGTCATCAGGTGTTTCTGACTATGTCTACTGTTATAATTTAGACTGAGTGTGACCCAGAAGTATTTGTACCCTAAAATGTCAAGAACTTGACAGATGGAATGAGAAAACTGAATTTACAGTTTATATGAAACTGAATACTATGAAATGGAAATATGGGAGCAAGAGACATTGACAGCTGTAAATGGTTCACACTAGTAAAAGACATGACACTGGGGGAAAAAATGTGTAGCAGAACATTATTCTTTTACCTATACATTCAACTCCTAAGAAAATAGAGAGATAACTTGTGTAGAGTATCTGCTTGTCTAAAATTCTTTTTGACAAGGCATAATACTGCCATATTGAAAATGTATCATGGAAATAAAAACAAGTTATTGGGGAAGCATCACCTAACTGGGCAAGAGACTATATAAAAAGTGTGCTTGAAAATATGAAATATTGAAGATGTGGAAAAACATCAATTAGAGGCATAAAAATAAATAATGTATACCCTATAGCACATATCTACAAAGCCTGATAGTTCACTTCAGGTCTGTAATTTGCATAATACTGAGTAAGTTTTTTTCTAAATTGGATTAGCCAGAAAATACAATTAAGAAAATAACCACATGCCTGTAAGGCAACTGAAAAACATAGTATTTCTTTTGACCTAACTGCATATCACAAATGAAAAATATGGAATTGAATAATCTGGCAATTTAAAGCCATAGGGAAGGAAGTTGTATAAGATCATTCTGTGGGAAGATTTTTTTGTATTGCTTAATTATTAAAATGCAGAATTGCATAAAAGGAGGTAAAAAGACAATAAAGTTTCTATTTGAATGTCCTCAAGGATGTTAGTCACACAGGAATTCAGATTGCATAAGCACTGACCCTGGAACACTGCAAGTGCTTAGGCAGCAAGTCAGAAATGATGATAATTGAGAACTAGCAGTTCAGTAGATTGCTCCTGACCATTCTGTGCCCGTAGATACAGCCAAGATACTGATTAGGCTTCATGAAAGACTGTCACCCTTCTTGAAACATTTTAACGTAATTATGCTCCTTCAGATACTATTTCCCTGTATTCAGTCTGGACAAAGCCAGTTTAAAAGCATTTTCTATAAATGGGCAATTTTCATAGGTATTGGGCGTGGTCTTGGACATTAAAGTTCAACATCTTTGTGAGCAGATAGTTTTTGCATGGATTTTCAATTTTGTGCTTGTTGGGGAGCTTTGTTATATATTTTAAAATTCAGGATCTTATTCTCTGTAGATGCTCATTAGTATGCCGCCAGAGAGAGAGAAGGAAACTGACTGCATGAGTCAGAAGTGTTTCTTAATATTGCTCTTATTTTTAACTTTATTATTATTATTTTCTTCAATTTTTTTCTGTTCAGTAAAGGGAGAAGTATGTCTTTGCATGTGTATGTATAAAAATACATCTTCATCATTAAGAAATTCAAACCATTTTCAGGAGCAGAAGTAGCAAGCAGTTACAAATAATTTGAACTCACTCTGAATTGCCCAAAAAAGCAAAATACCTGGCAAATATTTGTGGTACAGTTGGTATCACTTTGATTTTTCACACTACACACAGTTACTTTCTTCTCAGCACAAGAACATGAAACAGAACAAGTCAAGGCTTCTACCCACAACTCATTCTTTCTATACTTGTGATCTAATAAGTGCTATTTCTCATGACTGATGAAACAGTTGATCAGGCACAGAACCAATTCTTGTTTCCATCAAAGTAATCACCCCCAGTGCTTTGTGGAATGATCAGGTAAAAAGCCTGATTATCAAAACCCTGGTCTATGTATGAATAAGATAAGGTATATGAATGAATGATATCAGTGTCAGTCCCAAACAGAACAGCAATATGTATGAGTATCACAGAATGAAAGCAAAAGGCAGAGAAGAATTGCAATATTCCATCTTCATTAAACATTATGGTTTAGGGTGAGGTGTCCCTGACCATGGCAGGGGGGTTGGAACTAGATGATCTTAAGGTCCTTTCCAAACCTAATTATTCTATGCTTCTATGATTCTATTATATAGCTAATAATGTTGGCCAAAGTACTGTCTTCAGTTTTTACAAAGCTAATATGGTAAACCTTACATGCAATATATATATGTATAGCATATATTATTATATAAAAAATATCAATACAAAATTATGTTAATTCACACCTTTCAGTTTTAGAAACCTAACTAACATGTCAGAGTTACTGGTAGCGTCTTTGATACAACATTACTGATACAACAAATAGTAAGAGACAGGCATTTTTGGAAGACAATTCACAATTTAGGTGGCTTTACACTTGTAGGTTAGGATTTTCTCCAGTTACACAAGCCTATGTTAATCTCAGCAACATGGTTAGGTTCTTATAACCAGCAGAATAAAGCCAGGCTTTGAGTTTGCACAGAAACAAGATGTTATTCTTGAAGAGCAAGAACCTGGAAAGTTCTGTGCTTCTGAAATAATTACAGTGATCATAATAAACTTTAGGGATATTTTTAAAAAGCACACACTATTCTGCCTTTTCTTCCTCCTTGAATAATTACAGGTCATGCCAATCTCCACTCAGTCCTGTTTCTTCAAAGCAGAAAAGGATTTCCCACAGATGGTACTCACACAGATATTTGAATAATTTTCACTGAGATATGTGGGAACCTCTATAGAGAGGATTAAGGCAAATAAAAGTTGGATAGTACCCCTGAGAAACCGAACTAGAAGTGCTTTAAAGGGACATTGAAAACTTATCATAAGCATGGGCCTCCTCTTCAATAGAGTATAACTGATCAAGGATATAAATTGAAGCTTATTTTCTAGAAACTGAGTCTTACTGAAGGTTGCGTGTATTAAATTACAAAATTCTTATTTTTTTTCTTAATGGAACTTCTTAAAACACGTGAATATTACTAAAAAAATCTCCCAACATACCTTGTGTTCTTCCCAGATTGTGCTCAGTTTAGCATATTTGAAAAGATGATTTCTCATTAAGAACAAAAGGGGTTAAGATAAAGGCAGTAAAAATAGATTAATACAATTGAGATCTGACTTATGTTTTTTATTCTGGGAGTTTACTGATTTTGAAGAAAAAGTTTAACAGGTCAGCAGAAAAGGACAACCTTTTTTTTCTTTATCCTATTATTGATTTATGAAATTCAAAGCCAATGGATGTCTTTGACTAATAGTTGATGCCAGCCAATTCGACAGTAAAACTGGAAAAGGAAAAGGAAATTACTTTTCATGTTCAAATAAATGTGAGTAATTTGAAAACTCAAAGGACAGAAAAATATATTTGGTATAAAATAAACATTTAACCCTTAGAGTTGCACACAGATACATCTTTCAGAGATATCAAATTTAAAAATACATTTAATCAAAGACATCTATCACTCAATAATGTACAGAAACAGGTATTATAACAGCAATTTGGTGAAAGATTGATTTTATGTTTCTAGGTAAACTGTTTTACAATATTTAATGTTACTCATCAGGTTTATTCTTGTTAGAAATTGAAAAACCAAAAAGTATGAATCCAGTTTTAGTATTAGTATGCTTAAGGCTCACTGGCTTAGGCTGTTTATGTTCACCTTATAGGCATCCTCAAGGCCAAATTCCCTGATCATCTCCTCTGGCTTGGAGTCTGAGAGTAACATTGGAAATCATGGGAGTGCTCACCTGGAAAGAATGTCAAGTCTAGGGAACATCTTCTGCTGTAGTTTCAGGCAGCCTAGACCAACGTGTACCTTGAGACACTTCCCAAAGAGCACATGCCATTATGCCCCCAAGCTGGGCTGCAGAGCCAGGGTACCTGTGGTTCTCACTAAAAAAGAACTTTACACATGGCTGCAAGTGCTTTGGCTCCCCACTACAGTGGTAGAGAACTGTTCACACGGGCTAAAATAGATAGTCTAATTTTCACATGAGACTCTGCTGTTAGAGTTTCTGCTCCAATACTGCTGGCAAGAGACAAGATGATGGCTGTGATCGCTTTCAGTCAGTAAAAGTGTGTGGTGAATCTGCTAATCATGATACGTCTGCGTAAAAACACAGCAATAGTACACATTCCCATTGGCTCTAGACAGCTGCTAAACTGGCTTTGGTAGATTCCTGCTTTGTTCTTTCCTTCCTAGTCTCTGTTCCTATCATTCATTTCAGAACAAGTGACAGTGCTGCTCATAGCCAATATGAAGGACAGAGATGGCTCACAAATAAAAAAGGTTAAAAAATTAAGGGAGATAGACCCTTAAATGTTTACTTGAACACAAATTATACCCTATTACTCATGCATTCCACATTTGTGCATTGGTTCAGTCTACCCAGATAATTTTTATTTCATTCAACTCATGCGTGAAACTGTTGAGGATATAGCTGGAATACCATTTCATATAGCTCACATGGAGTTGCTTCACTTTTGGCCCAGATTATAGCAAACTCAGTCTGTGATGACATGTTAGAAGCACAATTCAGCATAGTAATTCACACAGGAATGGCAGAACTACTGATTGGAAGACAGATTAACTTCAAACATTTATTTTCATTAATCCTTTTAGCATCCTACGTCTATTACAGTTTCACAATCCCTCTTCCAAACGTGCTTCAGCCTTTCTGCAAAATTCACTTTATACTGAAGGTTTCCCCTAAGAACAGACAACTGGAAAGTTTGTTAATAAAGATTACCCCAGTAACGGGCACTCCAGTGAGGAGCAATCTTAAGAAACAGTCTATCAGAACAAGGAAGGAATTCCCTGACTTAACTTCAAAGAGTCAGTAGTTATGGGAAACCAATGTAGACCTGAGAAAATACTGGATACAAACAAAATTTTGTAGAGAATACACAGGCATCAGCAAATGTGTTACTTTATTCCCACTAAGCTAAGAAAATTATTCAGTGATTCTTAACACGGAAGAATTGAATAAGAGATTGTTGAAATCAGTGCAGTACTCAACATGCATATCTAATCTCTATAATAAGGAAAGTGAGTAGGACTAAGAATCAGTCCATTTCCTGTTCAGTTACACTGTATCCGTTCACAGCCAAACAAATTTTTTTGAAGTAATGTTTCAAAAGCTGGAAAAGTCACTCTTGGCATTAGTCAGGCATTTGAAGGCATAACTACTTTCATTTTCCTTTTTAAATTTATGTTTGATGCAACTGTGACCCTACAATGATCTACAAAGAGGAGCAATTCCACAGCCACTAATGCACAGAACATAGATTCATAAAATCATAGAATCATGTAATGGTTAGAGTAGGAGAAAAACTTAAGATCATCTAGTTCCAGCCCCCTGCCATGGACAGGGACACCTCACACTAGACCATATCACCCAAAGCTCTGTCAAACCTGGCCTTGAACACTGACAGAGATGGAGCATTTACCACTTCTTTGAGCAATCTGTTCCCTGACATCCAGACGTTGCTCAGAATGGCCCTGCTACCTCACTTTTAATTCATATTTAAAATAACTGTCATATGTTGAAATCAAGCAGTCAATATAGTTTTATTTTGCAGCAGGAAATTCTGTGTTTGGATGGAGGCATGAATTGCACACAGAAAAAGAAGATATTTAAATGAGAGAAGAGATACAGTAATAATGTTTATTACAGATATTGTTGCTTATTTTTGTGCTACTCTCATTCCTGAAGCCAGTTATTAGCTAATAGGGAGCACGAAAGGATACCAGCAACAAGTATTTAACAATTTTGTAGTTGGAGAACATCATAAACATACTGGTTTGTAATTTTATGTTTAGGCATACTGAACTGATAACCACCACCTAATTTCTTTCCTCCTCATTACATTATGAAATTAATCAAAGGGAGCCTTAAGCAGAAATAGAAAACAGCATCAATATTCCTAAGCAAAGGAAAAAATTCAACTTGGATTGAAACCAAAATCTTTCAAAACCACAAAGCATACAGTGTAAAGAACCAGAAAAAAATTAATGTGACCTTCTGGGAAGTAAGACAGAGCAACCTTTTTCTGGACTGGTTTGTAGTCACTGACCATATTTATGTAGCTGTTGTAGGAGATACAAAAGTAGGACAGACTTGATGTGGTTTTTTTTGTGGGGGATGGTGTTATTTTGGATTTAGGTTTTTTTTGACCTTTTTATCTGCCCTGTCTGAAGCCTGCTGTTCCACTAGAGAATGAATATGTGCATAAAACCTCATAAGTAACCAGAAGAGCAAGGGGCTTATCAATCTAGCGATGACATTACAAAAGGTAATATGATTGAAGCTCTCTATTGAAGCCAATGACAAAATATCCTTCTTTTCAGAGTAGCCAGAAAATATTACAGGTGAGAATTACTTCATCATTTACAAGCACCAACCTGAAATTCCTTTCATCTGGCTCCTTTTCATTACAAACACATAGTGCTGGTTATAGCCACAGACTATAGAAGCACTGAAGCAGAATATTAAGGAGACAGAGCTAGTTCAATCTTTAAAGGAGATGCAGCAGACTTAACAATTTCATATCCTAGGGCTGCAGAATACATAGTAACTAAGCACATTCTGTGTGTAAGTACTAAACATTTGAAGAAAACAACATTGGATTGTCAGCCTCAATCTTGCAGAACTAAAGAAAACCACTATCTTTTCTTTGGATTTATTTAGCATATTTTTGTAATATTTATTACGAAAAAAAAGCCTACAGAGGCTCTGATAACCACAGAGTTTGTTTACATTTCAAATGTCAACATTTTAAATGAGTTAATTCATATCATGGCAACAGTAAAGGTGGATTAACTGTCCTAGCATTATGTGGGTCTCCTCCTAAAGAAGCAGTTCTATGCATGAAGTCCTTCTCTGCAATTTTTGACTTATGTATTTTGTTTGAGAAGGGAATTCTCTAGGCTCTTAAGCTTCAGTTACTACAGTGGCCTTTCTCTTTAAGCCCTTCTTCAGTTGACAGGGCTGTATTTCTGGAACTGTGAAAGGGCAAAAATTCTTGTATCTCTGGAATGTGAAGAGACACTAAAAGGACTGAGGAATAAATATAATAGAACAGGAAAGCGAAATTCTGACAAGGGCAAAACTATTTCTTAAAGATCAAGAAAGACAAGATAAGAAAAACAAAAGAAGAAAGATGTAGAATAGCCTCTGGCACAGTTGAAAAAGAAGATTCAGACACATGGAGATGGCCAAGCATCAAAAAGTCCTCATGCCAAATAAGAAAGTAAGCGTACCTTTTCCAAAAATATGAAATCTAATGTAACAGTTGCATGTTTAGCAGCAGGAATTCATGTAGATGTGAAAAGAGAAAAAAAAATCCACACTTATGGAGAAAAGAGTAGGGGTCTTTGTCCCTCTACTTTTGTGTAGAGTACAGCTACCAATACTTGTACTAATAACAAAAGGCAGAAGCTCTACACTAGGAATACTGGGGAACAGAGATGACAGCCCGTAATCAAGTAGTGGTGGATCAGGTTGGTGAGCAAAGCATTCAGGGTGATGTGGGCAGGTGAGACATTGTGAAGAAAGGAAATGGCTGAAAAGATCCTGCTGTACAGAAACAAGGAAATGTCTACAGGACAGCATTATGGGAAAGATTTCATGGCTTTTCTTGTAAATAAGCACATCAGAGTGCCTTTCTGAAGTGTATGCATCATGGGGAGGAAACAGGAGGAATTAAAGATACACATACAGTTGCAGAGTTACAATCTCATTGGGATCACGAATGTATTGTGGGAAACTTTATATGACTGGAGTACTTGCAGCGGATTGCAGGCTTTTTAGGAAGAATAAACTGAGATGGAGAGGAGGGAGAGTGCAGTTCATGTTGGAGCTTAGACAGAATGCATAGATCTTTGCTTTGGTATGGATAATGAACAATCTGAGAGTTTAAGGATTAGGCTTTGTGGACAGACCAAGATGGGCATACTGCTGTGGGTGTCTGCAACGGACCACCTTAATAATAAGAAGAAATAGATTAGGCCTTCTTCAGACAACTGGAAGAAATCTCATATTCAAAGACCCTCATCCTCATGGGGGGCTTTAATCACCTCGGTATGTGCCAACATAGCAGGACACAATTTAGAATGTTTCTGGAGTGCATTGATGATGACCTTGTGACACAAGTGATCAGGGGAGACTCTCTACTGGACCTAACACTTGCAAAAAGGGTTAAACTGGTCAGGGATGTCATAGCTGGGGACAGCCTTGCCTCCGGTGACCATGAGATGATGCAGTTCAGTGTCTTGAAAGAAGACAACAAGGCAAACGGCACTTTGATAGCACAAATTAATGAAAGACATTTCCAAATATATGAGGAACAGGAAGGTGACTGGCAGTAACCAGCATGTATTTATGAAGGAGAAATCATGCCTGACCAGCCTTCTGAGGTGAGATGACATGGTGGATGAAGGGAGAGCTTAGTATTAGAGAGGCTTTTGACACTACCTGCCACAACCATAAGGAGACCAGTGAAGTATGGGCTAGATAAATGTGCAGTGAGAGGGCTCAAAAATTGGCTGAACTGCGAGGTTCAAAGGCTGCACAACAGCATAAAGTGCTTCTGGAGTCTAGTCATTAGTGTTATGCCCTGGAAATTAATATTTTTAGAATTACAGAATATATGATAAAATAATTAATTGTTTGTCTAAAAATTGTGAAGTATTCTTATGTAATTTCTAAAGTGCCTGTGATTTTTCCTTATATTAGTATTATGTGATATGTACATGTAATTTCAACTATACTTGCTTGCAAAAGGAAGGAGGATGTTTACACCTAGCCCCAAACATACTTCTAACTGAAGTTAAAGATGGGTTGGTAGCAACCTTTTTCCAGTAAATTGAAGGAGAAAGTGAAATATCACTTTGTAGGTATTTGTAATTGTAACCTGTAATTTGCTGAGATTGGCCTGGTACAAAGAACTGCAGGCTTCTGGATTTGGGTCTGAAACAAATCTCTAGACTTAAACCTGAATGTATGTACTATCCTTTTGATTCTAATGCATGTGATGGTCTACCACATGTAGTTTTCCACATGAATTTCAGTAGACATCTGATAATATAAAATATGCAGTCTGATCTGATCTGTTTGTGAAATGAAGAGGCAAAAAAAGGCAATTAATTTATGAGTATTTTTACAGAATTCTAAGTAGAAAGAACCATTTTTTAGGGCATTACTTAGTAGCATCAATAGCACTTCTAAATGAATTATGAAAACAACAGTGAAAGCAGTATATTTTGAGAATACCTGTGAATTAAAAACAGCTGAACACATTTGAAAAAAAGATAAATAGAAGAGTAAGGATAAATTAAATTTACTCTTTCCCTGTCTTCTGCCTCCACCTTTACAATTACAGCTCCTATAGTTCAGAAAAAAGTCTTCTTACCTGACTAGAATGTTGTAAAAATATAACCAAATAAAACATTTTATGGCAGTTTGCAGATTGGAAAAACGATCTGCATTCAAAAAAACAAGCATGTACTAATAATTAATATTGTGAAAATTCTAATAGAATATGGAACAGTCACCTTAGGTAGTAAACAGGTATTTAATCAAGCCAGGTAAAATTTCTAAAGTACCACCTGCCTATTCTAGCTACTAGTTACACTCAAGACTGCCTTTACTACAGCAATATAACAATCTATGACTTGCACATAGGGATTCACTCAATCAGTGCATAGTTCTGGCATCACAAATGAGTATGAGAAGTAGAAAAATTGCATATGTATAAGTTGCATGAGATATTCAAGCAATGCTCTAATTCAGCTCTTGCCTAATGCTTTCAGTGCTAGGCTGCTACTCACTGCATGACTTTTATGTATTCCAGGCAAACATGATACGTAAAAAATTATGCCTCCTATGGAAGGAAAATATTGCCTCTCTTATAATGCAGTTTTCCTAGCGAACCACAAAGTGCCAAAATTTTAACAGGACTGTAAAAATCCCAGTCTTATTACATGCATATAAAGCATTCAGGCCTTTTATTAATAAATGACACAAGCCCAAGCATATTGGAAAGATTCTTTGTGATCATGAGATGGTCAAGTTCGAGATCCTCAGGACAGTGGGAAGAGTGCGCAGCAAACTCACTGCCTTGGACATCAAGAGAGCAGATTTTGACCTCTTCAGGAACCTGCTTAGTAAGGTTCCATGGGATATAGCCCTAGAAGGCACGGGGGCCCAAGACTCTTGGTTGATATTCAAGGATCACCTACTACAAGCTCAGGAGTGTTGCATCCCAACTAGAAGAAAGTGCAGCAGGAGAGCCAGGAGCCATCCTTGGATGGATAAGGAGCTGCTGAGGAAAATTTGAAGGAAAAAAGAGGCTTATAAAAGGTGGAAGCAAGGACAGCTGGCCTCGGAAGAATACAGGGATGTTGTCCAGGAAGCTAGGGACCAGGTTAGGAAAGCTAAGGTCCAGTTAGAATTAAACTTGGCTAGGAATGTTAAGGATAACTGGAAGGGATTCTACACATGTGTAGCAAACAAAAGACAGACTAGGGATGATGTGGGTCCTCTCTGGAAGCAATCAGGTGAAATGGCTACTCTATATTTGGAGAAAGCTGAGGTTCTAAATGACTTCTTTCCCTCACTCTTCACTGGCCAACTCGCTGACCAGACCACCCAAGTCTTGAAAGGCCAACCCAGGGACAGTGAGAATGAAGAACTTGGGCTCACTGTAGGAGAGGATCTGGTTTGAGACCATCTTAAGAATGTGAATGTGAACAACTCCATTGGACCTGATGAGATCCACCCACGGGTCCTGAAGAAGCTGACGAATGAAGTTGCTAAGCCACTGTGCGTCATATTTGAAAAATCGTGGCAGTCAGGTGAAGTTCCCAACAACTGGAAAAAGGGAAATATACCCCCTATTTTCAAGAAGAAGAAAATGGATGACCCAGGGAACTTCAGACAAGTCAGTCTCACCTCTGTGCCTGGCAAAATCTTGGAGCAGATTCTCCTGGAAGACATGTTAAGGCACATGAAAAACAACGAGGTGGTTGATGACAGCCAGCATGGCTTCACTAAGGGGAAATCCTGCCAGATCAATTTGATGGCCTTCTATGATGAGGCTACAGAACTGATGGAGAGGAGTAGAGCAATTGACATTGTCTACCTGGACTAGTGCAAAGTGTTTGATATAGTCCCACATGAAATCCTTGTCTCTATATTGGAAAGACATCAATCTGATAGATGGACCACTCAGAGGATAAAGAACTGGCTGGATGGCCTCATGCAAATAGTTGTGGTCAATGGCTCAATGTCCAGCTGGAGACCAGAAATGAGTGGTGTCCCTCAGGGATCAGCGTTGGGACTGGTCTTTTCAACATCTGTGTCAGTGACATGGATAGTGGGATTGAATGCGCCCTCAGCAACTTTGCTGATGACATCAAGGTGTGGTTCAGTTGATATGCTGGAGCGAACTCCTCATGCTTGTGAGGTGGGCTGATGCCAGTCTGATGAAGTTTAACAAGTGCAAGGTCCTACACCTGAGCCAGAGCAATCCCAGGCACACACACAGGCTGGCCAGAAAAGAGATCAAGAGCAGCCCTGCAGAGAAAGACTTGGGGGTGATGGTCAATTAGAAACTTAACATAAGCCAGCTCCAGTGCGCTCAAAGCCCAGCAAGACAACCGTATCCTGGGCTGCATCAAAAGGAGTGTGACCAGGAGGTTGAAGGAGGCGGTCCTTCCCCCCTACTCTGCTCTCGTGAGACCTCATTTGGAGTATTGCACACAGTTCTGGTGCCCTCAACATCAAAATGAGATGGAACTGTTGGAACAAGTCCAGAGAGGGCCATGAGTTTGATCAGGGGGCTGGAGCACCTCCTGTATGAAGATAGGCTGAGAAAAATGGGGCTGTTCAGCCTGGAGAAGAGAAGGCTGCATGGATACCTTATAGCAGTCTTCCAATATCTGAAGGGGGCCTATAGGGATGCTGGGGATGGACTCTTCATTAGGGACTGTGGTGATAGGACAAGGACTAACAGGTTCAAACTTAAACAGGGAAAGATTAGATTGGCTATAAGGTAGAAGTTCGTTACTGTGAGGGTGCTGAGGCACTGGAATGGGTTGCCCAGGGAATGCTGCATTGCTGGCGGTGTTCAAGGCCAGGTTGGACAGAGCCTTGGGTAACGTGGTTTAGTGTGAAGTGTGAACTGTCCCTGCCCATGGCAGGGGAGTTAGAACCAAATGATCTTAAGGTCCTTTCCAACCCGAACTAGTCTATGATTTTATGATTCTTGAATTTGTGCCAATTGCATTCAAGAAATAATGCAAGATATTTTTGCTGTTCTTATTACACATCAGAAAATGTCTGAAAAGAGTGGGATATGCTAAAAGATGCGTCCACACCCAAAGGCACAGGCAGTTTGTGCGGATACCATATCAAAATCCAAGAAAACTGAACTCAAACACTTGCCTTTACTTTCCTCTGTTACACTTTTCTTCCAAATTATGACAATATATTTTTTTTTAAAAAAGTGCATGCTACCACTATGAGAGTAGGAATTATATGTAGATATAGGCTCTACTGGTAGCCAGTAGTCAAGAAAAGTAAAAATCAATAAAAATTCTCAAGCATGAGGGATAATAAATTGGAAATAATGCTATTAAATCTAGTTGAACAAGAATGGGCATATAAATAAAGTCTCACTTTATGTGGGCAACGTTCATTCCTACTAAGCTGTATAGATCTCATAGGCCTTGGAAAAAAGCGTATGACTTCAATTTTGACCCAGTGATGCAGGAAATTGCAAAAAGTTTAAGACTTCTGGAACAAATATGCAATCCTGTAAGCAGAGAAAATTACTACTATTAAAAGGAATGTTCTGCCTAGATTACCATTATTACTGTTTCATCCTCTCCCAGTAGTACTCCCTGGCATAACTGCCATGGAGAAAGAAAGCATGATCATCAATTTCATAAGAAAGATATAAAAAGAGTGGTTAATTCAACTGCAAAAGCCAGCCTTAGAGAGCACTCCACCAGTGCCAGATATAGATTCTGGCTCCTGATGTAAAATTGCAGAGATCTGAATCAAATCAAGACTGAATTTACGATAGGTTTTGACCCAGAAGATCCTTGCCAAGACATCAAGGTATTTCAATATTCCTGTACAGTCCAGCAAATGATTAAACAGTGATTCAACTGACTCTATGTTTTAGTTTCTATGATCTACTTATTAATTTCTACCTATAATTTCTCTGATTTGGTGTATTTAGAAGAGTTTTCTCAAACTTTTTATTTTGAAGTTGATATTTAAATTACTGCTGATTCAAACACAAAAAATATCAAAAGGTTAAACAAGTTGGACAAATGCTGAGAATATTATGCACTAGTACTATTCAGAAGACATAAACAGGACAAGAGGCAGTGTCATCATGCCATCAGTGGTTTGATAAAACAACAGCAGCAGAAAGAAAAGAGGTGGTGATAACAGGCCAGAGGGAATGACTGAGGTAGGAGGCATAAAGAAAAGTATGAAAGGATGACACAGCAGCCTCTAAGTACACAAATGTGGGAAAGACTATTTGCATAAATGACATGAAAATGTTTCACCATCCATGACTAGGACTCAGAATTTATAAACAGTCATGAAAGAAACACAAGTAATTATGTTTATGCCAAAATACATGAGATGGTTTTAACTTCTTTTTGGATTTGTTTAGTTCTGTTTACACAGAATAAACAAGCTATTATTAATATCTTTTGTTTTCTCAGCCAAGGTGTTCCCTCAAGCATGCGAAGAACGTTTATGTGGCAGTTGTTGCAATAATATATCTGATAATATCTGTGAACCCCCAAAATTATCAATAATTCATCAGAACTGCACCTGGGTTTTTTTCAGCTGCATCTGCAGTATTTGTCTGGCAAAACTCTCCTCACCTCATTCATTCAAACACAAAACATTCATTCCCAGGCAGATTACACATGAAGCATTTGGTTGCCATTCAGCAAACTAAATAATACCCAGCATTCAAAAGCATTTTTCTCTATGTCTTAAATGCAAAAAAACAAAGCATAGCCCTGGTATTGGTTTTATTCTTATTAACAGCTTAAAAAATTCTCAGACTAAGGGCTTACCCCCCGGGTTCATTTGGTTTCATTACCCGTAGAAGTATTTAAAAAAATCAACAAAATATCCCTGTAAAAGTGGGGATGCTCCTTGTCCATGATGTGCCGCTATTAAAAAATAGGACTGAAAAAAATGAACAGTGGAGGCAAAGAAAGAAGGTGATCTAGGGAACAATGAGTGCTTGGAAGGGGTGGGATACCTGCCACTCTACCTATTCACACACATCCATAGAAGTGACAGTGCACATATTTTGGCCTCTCTTTTTCACATAAACAAGCACTCATGAATAGCCTTGGTATCTAGGGGTTCTGTATTCTAAGCCTAGAATATTAACAAGATAACATTTCTGCATACTGCGCTGCTGTTTGTTCTGAAATAGTTTTTAGACATTTGTAATTAAGGTGAAATAAGTTAGCAGAGAAGCAGAAATATCAAAGTGCAGTGCAGTCTTACTGCTGGAAAGTCATGAATAGCTTCATTAGTTCAGATAAAGACTCAGACAGAGTCTTGTTTTATTAAGTCATATAGTGAATCGTACATAAGCATGGTAAATTGCCTTAGATAGCATTTCCATTTTTATGCATAATTAAATAAATATTCAGTCACATTGAAACAAATCCAAACATAATTTTTTGGTATACACAATTATTAATGAAGTGACATATACAGACTAAAGAACAACTGTTAAGGGAAGGGTTAACTTTTTAAATCTTTCTTTCCATTTCCAGTGGCACTAAAAAATGTACAAAGATATTAAAATGGTTTTCATAATGAGATTCCTTATAGCTTTTACAACGTCAATAGGAATTAAATATTAAGTTTTGTTTTGTCTCTGGTCAGTCACTTCAGTGACAATTAGCAGTGTTAGTCAAATTTGCTTTCATGCACTTAGAAGAATAATGCTGCTGTGTTTTGCATTTTAAAAGATGCAAGCCTAACAACATGTCTTCAGTTTTATTTCCCGAACATTTTAATTATTACATAAATATGCCTATGTGCTATGCTTGTAATCACAGACCAGAACAGTTTCTGCTGCTGGCTAAAGTGCTTTCTTTCCTGTCTTAGAAAATCATGGTGATGGATACACTAAACTAAGCAAAAAAGCTAACACAGAAAATTGAAAAACACTCTCTACTGTTACCTGTAAAGACCTAACCTGTAACAGTTAAACCTCACTGGTTTTGTTAATTTCAAATGCAATTACTCACACAGTGGCACATTAACCAGACATCCCTGCATACACTGATGTGTACTGATGAAGCTACAAGATTGCACGGTTTTACAAAGGTTTCTGATATATTTCTTAGGCTGATGCTTGGACAGTCCAGGAGAAAGATTAAAGATATATGCAAATACCATTCACTTTTTTTTAATACTTTAGATACACCTCTGCATTTAATTTCAAGTCTTTATGTTGTTCTCATAATTAACATTATTTTAGCAGTATTTTTAAAATGTCCTCTTCTGTATAGTGGCAGAATTAAATGATAGAGAAAGGTATATTGAGGAGTACTATTGATCCCTCTCCCACAAGTCGCAACATCTAATCACTGTTCTCTAATTTGGTTATTCTAAGTTATTCTTGAACTAGAGACATTATATAACTAGAGATTGCATGTTCACCTCTGGAGTAGAATAAGGAAAGAATTTTAGAAGAAAATAGCTATGTATCAAGCATAAATACTGTATTCTTTACTCATGTATCAGTCATTGTCTCTATTACTAAAACTCCTCTATCAAAGATTCTTTTAATTTTGATAGGCCTGGCCTATCAAACATTGCAATATGTGGCAGCAATGAGGTCTGAAAGATTTCTAGGCCTTGGAAATTTATTCAAGAACATCCCAGGTGTACAAAGAATGTGGCTTATTCCCTTTTGTCTATTCTTCCATATTGCCTTTTATTGGTTTTCATCTCAAATAGCAATACTTTATCCTGCCTTTTGAAAGAAGAGGGTGCTAAAATAATCTTTATAGGAAAGAAGTAGCATATCAAAACTTCTTTGAAGGCTAAGTATATGAACATCCAGTTGAAGTATATCTGTGCAAAATGGATATTATTATCCATGTTCCTGAAGGCTAAGTATATGAACATCTAGTTGAAGTATATCTGTGCATAATGGATATTATTATCTATGTGTATATTCGAGGTGCACAAAATTACTTTCCCACTTCCTCTGCAGTGACAAAGTTCTCTTAAATTCTGTTAGCTGAGAAGCTCAAAGTATTCTTCCTATCTTGTTCAGTTATTAAATAAGATAAACACTAAGACAGGAGTTTTAAGCAATGTGAAGTGGTCTAGACACTGGAAAATCACCTAAAATCTCTTTGAAATCTCTTAAATATACCAAGCATTTAAAAATTGTTCCTTAGGCAAAAGCCCTTCCTAGATTTTTTTCCTTTTTTAGCTCATTTAGAAAGGATGTGGATCTTGCTTCAATAATGGAGGAAGTCTGAATAAACAAAAGAAAAGTCCTTCTAATACCAATGTGGGTGAAATCTGATTTACTTGTCCCTTCAGGTTTTGGGATTATATGTCTCATAATCTATTTATTCAAAGAGTGAAATGCGAAAGATGTGGAAAGCTTCAAGTTCTTTCTTAAGTTTTTTTTCTGCAGTTTCATAAAGACATAATGAAGAGAAGTGAGTTTTTTTTAAAAAAAATTAGCTCAAGAAGAGAAGAAAGAAATGCAATTTTTTCATAAATAAAATTGTTTGGAAAACAGGAAGAAAGACAGTAGTACTATTCTTACAATTAATTTGCTTTCTTATTTTTTAAAATCAATATTCTTTAACTTAAGGGTTTTTTTGGGTTTTTTATTTTTTGTTTTTTTTTTTTTTTTTTTTTTAAAAAAAAATACTGAACAAGGCTCTCTTGGCCTTTCTGAAATGCATCTATTCTCCACCTCTAAAGTGCTTGGATTAATTAGATCATGACCTGCGCAATAGGGAAGAGACAAAACTTTATCAATAAATGATGACACTTCAGAGAAATAAAAGATGTTATGTGATATAGAATTCTATGAGCTCCACAATTCACAGGGCCCCCCGCCCTGGAATTTGAATTCAGTTCAAGCCATTATAGATATGTAGAATACCTGAATGTGTCTCAGTTTTGTCAAACACTTTTAAATTCAATTAGGTGAAACCAAGGTGCTGCCCACCTACAATAGACCTGCATCTGCATTAGTGATAGGAGAACTTAAAAAGGTTCAGAGTTCAGATTAATTTCGGTTCTTCAGTAAGAAATATCCACACAGGTGGCCCTGCAGCCTTTTGAACTTGCAGCCTAATTTTCCTTTGGTTCCTTTCTTGCTCTCATAAATTATTTTAAAAGTCTTGGCAATATCTGCCTTGTCTTTTTTTTTTTTTTTTTTTCTTTTTTTCATTTATTCATATAATGCTGTAGAAAACTACCTCTCTTGATTATTCTTGCATGGCTACTGCGCCTCTTTTGTCCTTCATGGCTTTGAAGTTGATGTTCTGAAATTACAATTTTCTTCTGGAGTCTAGAGTATCTGGAAATAAAACAATGAGGAAAACTCCCATGAGCTGAACCACAACTCTGTAAATCCCTTCCTAGACTGAACAGTGCTTTCAAAATTAATGTCATTGTAAATTATATCATGAACTGAAGTCTACGTCAATATGACGTTCAGTTATCTTCTTTCTTTCAAAAGTCACTAGCCCCCTAGCAGGGAAATGCTACATTGGATTTTAGCCATCTTTGTGAACAGAAGTCTGTAATGATGGCTAGAAATAGGGTGAATATGGCAGTGAATACCTGCCAGAATAGCAGATCTCTAGATAAAAGCAATACCTAGAAGAAAAGTATCATATCAGTTCTTTATGCTTTCTTCTGTAATTGCCTGCATTTTTTTGCTTGGCTTGTTTGCAGATCTGTGGCTGAATGGAAGCCTACATACCATGGACTCACCCTGAAGGTAAAAATTGTTAAAGAGAAAAATTCTTCTGGAGTTTTGAAGGAGTCAGCAACAATGAAGCATTGACTATTTCTTTTGAATCTGTTGTGGGGGTTGGTTTTTTTTTTTCCTCTGTTTAGGAACTATGGAAACTGCTAGCTAGACTAGAACTAGCAAATAAAATAAAAATACTTAAAATATACATGAGAAAGTGGAAATTATAGTCAATTAGGAAAATAAAGGCAAGACATAAAGCAAAAGTCAGAAACAAACCAGCAGGCTTAAGCTCCACAGGAAGCCAAATAAGCAGCCTGGGTTTTATGCTGGAGAAATTAGGACCAAAACCTGTATTTAAGATACACCCATACACCTATATTTTCCAGTACATGAAGACAAATTAACTGGAACCAGAAAGTAAACTCAAATGCTTTTCATGCTGCATGTCATCAACAAGACATGCCAAGATTCTACTTACTAGATAGACAGTCATTTTGTTTGTTAGAATGGCTTTTATTCACATTCCTATCACAAAATCTTTAAAGTGTGCATTATACAACTTATTTGCAGCTTTAATAGCCCCTTTTTAACAGATGTGCTTCTGGTGCCATCCACAGGAGTTCAATAAATCTGTTCTGGCCACTCGTACGTTGAAGTTCTCACTGCTGTATGATTCTTGTTTTACTAATAGCAAAACAACAAAGGGAATTATTTACATGGGACTCATCTGTAGAAGGGATGGGGAAGGTATTCTTAACAGCTAATTGCAGACCAGTCCTTGAGCTGTAAGGAAAAATTGGACTAGATTTGTGGCAAAATTTGTCAAACAAAACACAGCAAGCAACATTTTTAATTTCAATCAAATTAAGGGGAGCCTTCAGTAAGGCCATTAAGCATCTTTTCAGCAGGCCAGGTACATGGCGAACTTGATGTATGTCACTGCAACTAGATGTACATCACGGCCTTCATTCTCAACAGTGGTTATTGAATATGTAAACAATAGAATAAATGTGGACCTTGAAATAACTACAGTTTTTAAGAATATATACAAATGGGTCAGAATAATTATTTTCAGGCATGAACATCAGGAAATATCAGTAGGGTAAATTACAACATTTTGTAAAGGCAAGCCTGACTCTGTACATAAACAAAGAAAACAAGAGGATATTTTGTCCAAATAATTTAATAGACAAAACTCTGACAAGTATTGTTGTTCAGATCTCATTTCATTCCATGTGTGGAGTCCTGACAAGTTAAATCATCTGTGAAGCAGTGACCATCACCAAGGAAAGAATTTGCACAGCTGCAGAACACCAGGTATTGCATATTATAGGAGGTTAAATGTAAAAACAAAACCAAAAGCTTTGGTGACTGATGCAGCAATCATTACAAGCAAAATTACATTTGCGGAGGAGGAAGCAAGCTACTACAGACTCAGTAAGGATTATAACACTAAATAAGTCAAAATATGTGTCATCTTCCATTGGTTTTAATTTTTTTTTCAGTAATATACACAGTAGAGGTATATTTGTAGAATAGAGATATCCAAACACATGTGTGCACACAGAGGCACCAAACTCAGTACTTCCCAGGGCATAAAACACCTTCTATTACAGTGATGTTAAAAAAAAAAGGAATTACCCTTTCATAAGGACCGTTATAAATTAGGTAAAATTAAAATGAAATAAATCCTATTAATTCTTTCAACTTTTGAAAGGTTCCAGTCTGGGCATCTTGTGGTAGTTATACAAAATAGATATGCATTTCTTCTGGCAGAAATGAAGAAACGCTGAAAACACTGTTACTAGAATTAAAAAAAATCCCAAACTTCAGTAAGTGTTGCTCGTGGTATTCGTAAATTTTGTCTGCTTAGAAAAAAGCTGTGTCCAACAGATGAAAAAGGTACTGCCTTGAGAAAAATAATTTTACCTTACACCATGTCTTTTGCATATCTAGTTATATCCCATGATACATTTGGGGGTACCTTACAGATGGATCAAATTGTACCTACGTCACTTGTGTATCTATACCGTCACAAGGGTCACAAAATATGCTTCGTGTCCTGTCTAAGCACATTTAAGTCCACTAAATTAGCGGATCTTAAAGTTTTCTTGCCTTGTACCCATCAACAAAAAACGAAATGCCTTCTTAAGTGTGCAAGACAAATTGCTCATGCCAGATTTAACCTATGGATTTATAAAAATTAGCATAGAAAGCCCCAGAGTCATTCTTATAAAATTCTCAGTAAAACAATAAAGGAATACATTCAGAGTAGGCATATCCCTCTTTTTTGAGAACTCCTGGTTTTCATACTGATGTGTCAAGTACCAAACTAAGCAGGATGAGTCTTCAAGATAAAATGGATAGCATCCACTACATTTTAAAGTACTAATTTTCTTCGAAGTAGTGGAGGCTTACAATAGAAAGTAACATGTCTTGTAACAATTCCAACTCTAATTTTAACTGACAAGCAGTTCATTTTAATTTGGTAATTCCCTCCTAAATTTTAACTTTGTAGAAGTGGTGCTGCAGAAAAATGAATCTATTCTGGATAGGGTAAGAACATTCTCAGTGTCTGAATGCTAAGGTTGAATTTTGTATGTCTGGTTTGGGGCTATCACTGCATTATTCACAGCTATGAATCATCAGATCTGAAAGGAATATTTCTTTACTTCATTTCCCTCCACTGTTGTTTCCTTGCTCTCTTCTATACTCTGTTCATAAATCATACAGTCTGCAAAAGCCTCCTGCAAACAGGCACCCAACCTCATTATGTTCGTACTGTGCGAGGAATCAGAGAAAGATGAGAAGTTACCCATCTCACAACCTGTTTTCTCTTCAGATACTAATATCCCAGGTCTTAAAATGATGAATCTGCTTTTCACAAGCTGGCATTTTCTACTGAGTGCTAGGGATTTATCTGTGAGTGCTAACAGGAAAGTTGCTGTGAATCATGGACATTTGGTGGTGCACTGATTACAGCTATCAGCTGCATATGCTTCTTGACTGGGGGGCTTCATAAAATCTGTAGAAAATGAATGATAAAAGTAAAAAATGCACTACAGTCAGTAACTGAAGAAAGGTAACTGTCAAAAAAAAATGCGATGAGGAGCCAAAAATGATGAACAATCCACTTTATTAAAAAATCTGTGCAGTTATGACATAAACTGTGCATGTAGAATCTTTTACATATGTTATGTACACAAACGTGTTATGGAGAAGCAGTAAGGATTACTATAGAATGTGTGGGGGTGTTTGTGTTTCCACATCATCTTTGCAAGGTCAGGGAGAGAAATTCCCCTTAGAGACAGGAACAGGGGCTTGTAGAGATTCACCAGAAAAAAAAAAAAAAATATATATATATATATGCTGAAAAAGCAATTTGAAACACTGGAAATGCTAAGCATTTCTTCAAATCAGATTATCCTTTCTGAAAGAAAGGTCCAAAAAAAACTGTGGGGTATAGAGTAAAAGCCCTGTGGTTTTCGTATTATGAATATATAGTATGGGAATATATTGCTAAAGATAAGCAATAATTCTGGTTTTAAAGGGGAGAAAATGGCCACCTTAACGATGAAATCAATCCCTGTTTTCTAAGTTCTTGACTTAAAATAAAACTTAAATGTATCTACAAATAAGGATGGTATCTTGCAGACAAGATTCACCTTCAGAAGGCTCCCGTGCTAGGTGGGTTTGCTGATACAGCTATACAGGTTAGCATTTTCTAATCTAAACAAAGCATTCAGCTTTAGTGTGCTCTGCCTGTTGATGCACTGCGTCTGGGAGAGAAGGGTGGGAATGCCTATTTTCTCTGACCTAATATAGGAAGGAAGAGCCAAGCACAGAAAAATCTGCAGAGAAAATTTCAGTTCGATAATTGAATGTTTTCATGCTTACAGGATGATACCTGAATGCTTTAAAGTCTACAAGTTTAAACAAAATATCTTAATCTTATTACATTGCAGGGGTTTTTATGTCTTACAGATACAGGAGTACATGTGAAAAAAACAATCCAAGGGATTCTCCGCAATGCAGTTTTACATAAGGGCCTGTAGGAGCAGGCAGAATGTTATTAGACCATAAAAGCACATCAGACTGATTTATGGTTTCTGATCAAGGTTTCTGTGGAAATTACTCTGCATCACCAGCTCAAGGTGACTGCTACTGTTAATGTGTGGAAAATAAATGAGATGGGGAGACTGATATCAGAAGAAGTAAAAGGAAGAGCTGAACCACTTTATATAGCACAGACTTCCCATTTTGTTTTACAGTGCATAGAAGGCTGTCATCAAAATGATTGCTTTGGGGCAGAAAAGGCAATTCTTGATAATTAGATCTTATGGCAGGCTTTCTTAAATCCGGTATATAAGAACCATCAGGTATAATATCTTCCCACTATACATCATCTTTTCTTCTGTCATGTAAACATTCTTAGAATGTAGAAAATGAATAACATACATCTTTTTTCTCTGAAATTATTTTCCAGAAGAGATAAAATTCGAAACATGGCTTCACAGGAATCTTAGGAACTATTTTACATATCATCTGATACCAATTTGCATTTTGACCAGCATTACAGTAAAAAAAAAATGTCCTCTTTTCCACAGTTCATTGTCCCTTTATTGTATTGTTGTTTCATTTATTGGTGTTGGATTCTTCATCCCATTTTTATTTTCTGTTGAAAACAAAAGGCTGTACTTCCTATTTAAATACAAATGCATAATGTATATTTAAGAATTTACTTCATTGTATCTGTTCTAATGCACCACAGCTATTCTTTACACACAGTTTATTAAAGGTACACTCATCTATATAATGCTACTTTAAATTTTCTTTATTTCCTCTTTATTGTTTCAAATTGTCTGCACTCTTTTTTTCTCTGCACAGTGCTTCAAGATTAGTAAAAACACTGAACTGTGAACCATAGAATTACTGTGATTTAGTGCATCTTATGCTTCTATATGATATTTAAAACCATTCTCTAATATTTTATTTTGAGATTATAAACTGTTGTATGCAGATGTGCAGTATCATTTTCCACATCTGGAGAATATCAGGGCTGCTCATGCAGCTGGCTATAGCAGCTGATCTTATGGTCATTACAGGGCACATTTTCAAAACAGCATACAGAACAAAGACATCTATATCTTGAGAAGGGTGGGGTCAAGATTTTGATCTTTCTGATAAGATGGTAAACCAACTGCATGTTGCTTTTAAAACGGATTCTTGCTTCATGATTCCTAATCCAATTTATTTGAATATGCCCTCACAATAAGAGTGACACTGATGTTATTGAATAATACTCATTTGTCTGTATATTTTAAAACAGATGTTTTGATGTTTTGTTGCAACTGTTGGCAAGAAAGCTGTAAGCTTAAAAATACCCTATTCTAAGTACTTTTATCCTTCAGATACACTCTGAGAGAAAAAGGACTTCTGTTTATGTGCAAGGGTGATTAGCTTGTACTGTTAATAGGATGGATTTCCTGGTACTTAATTGAAAGCAGGTGGATAATTAAAACCAATGTGTAGCTAATCAAGAGCCAGATTGCAGGTGATCATGAGGCCATGCCTGATTCTGTTCAGGATAAAAATCTAACTTTCAAGTCTGTTTGCTTTAGAGGCTAATGTGAAAAAAGGTGAGAAATGCTGGTTCCTGGTGAGAGCATAAGTATCATTTCACAGGCACTGAAATGGCTGGTACAAGCTCACAGTACTGAAGTCTTCTTTGCTTATTAGAGTCCTGTGATTTTGTTTTGTGGGATTTGCTTGTCATTGTTAGGGATGCTTTTTATTTTTAAGATAAGCTTTAAGAGAAATCTGAGCCTGCGTCTTGCCTGCTCTTGTATTTCTGTAATGTGCTTTATTAGTGTTCCCGTGTTACAAAATGCTACTATAAATCTGCAGAATTGTAATGGATAAATTAAATGCAATACTGATCTTAAAATAGCTTTCTGTATCATCAATGGCAAATTCTTGGTAACCTCTGAAACCCACTTAGGAAAGCATAATAAGGCAGAGAGGAGAAAGGATGGCTGTTTAAAATGGCTTTTAAGCAACTACTAGTTTTACAGTATTTCCCATGGTGCAGTTTAGGTTGCCTTTTCCCTTACACAGTACGATTATGTAGAGCACTACGGTACCTAGATCTTGATGGTAAATCAGAGCTACTGTATGCCAGTCACTTTTCTTACTACAAAATGTCAGAAATATGCAGTAGGACTTATGCCTCTGCCACCTCTACTTTTTTCTCTGACCTTGTTTCTCTGGGGTGCTCTTATGATCCTTTAGCTTGTGTATATGGTTGACGATATAGCTGTGCTATACTTAGAGATTTTATGTATTGCAAGATTCTAACTACTTTTAAACTGTTATTTAAGTTGCCTTTTTTTCCCCTTGTCTTATTGGAATGGTGTCTTTATAATCAGGAATGTATGAAAGCAATAAAAACGTATGCTCTATTTAAGGAGCTACCAATTGCTCTTAACTTTGCTGATATGTTTTCGCTTACTGAATTGACCCCAGCTTGATAATGTTACTTTATTCTCTGTTTCAAGTTCAGGGTAAAATTGGCTGTGATAGCAAAATAAGAGTCCTGCTTATTATTAAAAAATTAGTTTGTATCTGTACTAAATTCTGGATGATGCTGTTAAAGCCGTAAGATGAGGCATCTGCTCATTTCCTTATTTTGGTTTAATGGGGAATGATTACTAGATATTATCCTTTTTCTCCGTTGTAGGATTTTTGGTTTTGTATATGGCTGAACAAAATTCTATTATGCTTCTCATTACTTAGATAATGTCTTCCCTTTATAACACTTCTGAAAAAGGCTTAATTCTGAAAGACAGGAAGGAGATGAAGAAGTTCAGAAAACTAGTGGAATCAGTACCTCTAAGTGCTCCTCTTACAAGGCTGCAAGAAAAGCTGCTAAACTTAAAGGCCGTACATTGCTGCTGACAATATTAAGTAGATTGTACCACTACTAAGATAATATTAAGTGGGTTTTTTAGGTGTAAACAGTTCTAATGCTACTGTCTCTCACTAGGTTTTGCTGGGATACATATATGTAGTTAACACATATGTAAGTGCATGTAGAAATCAGTGTTACAGTCACTAACTACCAAAGGGATTCTAAACATTGATTGTTTCTATCTTTTAGTATCAAATGTATGTATGACAGGATAACCAAACATTTAGACAAGTGGGCCATCTAAGAAAAAGTCAAATTCTGCAAACCTTTTCTACAGGGTGGGGAAATCAGCTGCAAGGGCTTGATCATTGGCTTTTTACCATATGGTATTGTGAGGATAACTTTTGTTTTACCTCATTTGTGTTAATTAATCTTGACCGCATTCTTGGCAGTTCTTTTCTGACAAAGGTTTAATTGAAGTTGGCATACTTCTCCTTTAAAGAACTTGGAAAGCAAAGAAAAATAATTTTAAGAACTTTTTGAGGAGCCCAATTTGAGCTTCAGTTCTACCCCTAGCACTGTCAGTGGCTTGAGGAAATTACTGTATTTCTCCATACTGACTTAAAGGTTTAGGTGATTTTCTAAGGAGAGGGAGAGCAAAAGGTGAATAAAATAAAAATAATTTATCATATTGCTTAAGGGAGAGTGACCTTTCAGAAAATATCATAATTCTAACAGATGAGGCAGTCTTTGGCAGTCCTTAGAGAAGAAGGTATGAAATAGGCTGTAGAATCGTTGTATAAAAGCGTAGGCGAGTATACTATTTTGCTGAGTTGTCTTGTCAGCCTTGGGTGCTCTGGAAGTGCTGGTAGGGCTAATGGGATTTTGGAAATGGCGATTTAAGCCCTGATTGCTCTCCAACTAAGTCTGTAAATGTGAAAGCCTGCTGAGGTTCCTTGAATATATTCATCTCAGTTTTGTGCTTGTCAGGGCAGTACAGGAGACTGGGTGTTTAATATGCTACATGAAAGAAAGTAACTTAAAATTATAATAGTGTTTGTCAACAACAATAAATAGGCTGATGCTGATGACAATTCTGAGCAAAGAGGCACTTCCTAGAAGACAGCCTCGTGAAGGGAGTCGGAGACAAAGTTGTCCTATTGCTTAAACTTCAGGTTCTGGGACCAGCCAGAGAGAAGAGAGCAAAGTGCTCCAGCCAAATTCTGACAGACAACTTGCTTCCTGAAAACCAGTGTTTTCTCTCTGGGGCAAAGAGTTTTTTAGCTTTTTATGACATAGGAACCTATTATGATTTGGGTGAAAAGACAGTTTTGGTTTATTCTACCATTTTGAAGTTCAAACGTAGTTGTGGAAGGAGATGACACCAGCAGATGAGAAAATGAGCCTTTCAGTATCCACTGTATATTGTTTGCTAATGCCACACTTGAGAAAAGGGAACGTTTCCCCCTCCCCTTCCCCCAAACTGCTCACCTGTTCCAAGAGAGGATAGTAATGAACTAGGATCATAGAATAGTTCGGGTTGGAAAGGACCTCAAGATCATTTAGTTCCATCTCCGCTGCCACGGGCAGGGACACCTCCCACTAAACCATATCACCCAAGGCTATGTCCAACCTGCCTTTGAACCTGGCTCCAGGGATGGAGCATTCACAACTTCCCTGGGCAACCCATTCCAGTGCCTCACCACCCTTACAGCAAGAAAAATTTCTTCCTCATATGCTGTCCAAACTTCCCCTGTTTAAGTTTGAACCCGTTAGTCCTTGTCCTATCACTACAGTCCCTTATGAAGAGTCCCTCCCCAGCATCCCTATAGGCCCCCTTCAGATACTGGAAGGC
>JAOEHY010048304.1:0-20825 GCA_025447955.1 Psilopsiagon aurifrons | reverse complement strand
TTATGTTGAGGACACCAGAACTGCGCACAATACTCCAAGTGAGGTCTCACAAGAGCAGAGTAGAGGGGCAGGATCACTTCCCTCTACCTGCTGGTTATGCTCCTTCTGCAACCCAGGATACAGTTGGCTTTCTGGGCTGCGAGCACACACTGCAGCAGGCTCATGTTCATTTTGTCATTGACCAACACCCCCAAGTCCTTCTTCACAGGGCTGCTCTGAATCTTGTTCTTCAGCATGGGATGGGGATGCTTCTGGCTTCTCCTTGTCTCAATTGTTTCTTTATCCATTAAGTTGGGGAACATGGATACTTTCCTGTATCATTAACATTGTGTGAGGTTTAGTTCATCCAATTATGAGTTCTCAGATGCTAATGTGGAACAAGGGACATATAAGCATATGGACAGACCATTCTGCAGAGCTCTTATTTTTCAAGTGCAAATTTTCCTTTGTCCAAGAGTTGATGAGCACATATTTTCCTGTCTTTAAATGTTTTTAGGATACTAAAGCTAAGACAGTCAGCTGCTGTCAACAGGTTCTCTGAGTATTCTTTGAGGTTGTTTTAAGGAGCATTTCTGCATTTAGAAGTTCAATTAAACACTTGACTAGATTTCTACTAGGTGATACATGACATTTAGTCTTTTATAACCATGGCAGGATGTAATTATAATTTCTGACAGGACATGCAAAGCCTGCAGGTGTTACAGTTAAACTGTTATTTTTAGGATAATGGATTTGTCCCTGTAACATCAGGAGGTAGAGTCTGATAAGATGATGCCTCAGTCAACTAATGCTAACGTTGCCATTGTACGTAGGATTTGTACAGGTCCTGATGTAAAGAACTGTGACCTGGCTTGTTCTTTTCCTTAGGCTGTTTAGTCAACTTTACTAAGACCTACTTTTATCTTTTTACTTTCACTTCTGTCTCAACCAACACTCACTAATGAGTTACAAGCATCAATGTCATTGATGAATGATTAGGAGTTTACAAGTTAATACGAAATATAAGGTTAAGTGTATAGGAAAAACTTCCAAAGATATTTACTCATTGTCTGTCCAATTGGGAGAGAGCCATTAATATTTTTTCTAATGTCTACTCAGGTGCAAGAGATAGCACCTATTTTTCTGAAGGGCCATTACCATTTCCAAGGCAGTAATGGCAGTCAATACCTGGAAGAAGGAGTGCTGAAACTGCCTCCTAAATAAATTAGGGATCAATAATTTCCGGTGGGAGGAAGGAGGATTTTAATCTAAATGGAACCCCTGTGAGATTTAAGGAAAGGATTTAACAAAAAACTAGCACACCTTGTCAAGAAAAACCTGTTTCCTGTTATATCAACCTGAGAACATGGAATGGGCAAGAGAATATGTTGCTGGCCATGGGAGTAAAGCAAACGTTGACAATACCTCAGGAAGACACAAAGAGGGAAATTTTGGATTTGATTTTAGGTTAATTAGATTAAATATTCTTATTCTTCTTCCCCCTCCCCGACATATCTCCTAGTCATCATAAACCTTTGCTGCTGTATTATCGGTTTGATGCTGGAGTTGAATTTTCATTGCTTTCACCAAAAATAGCTCTGGTTTGGTCATAAGTGAAGCTCTTCATGGTCCAGAAAGGAAGGATCTCCTCTTTGACACCAAGTTCAGCACCCTTCCCCCTTTATATACGTTGCTCAAGTGTATGTCCACCTAACCTATGCTGGCTAGAAAGAGACAACAGGAGCTGAAGGTGGATGCATCTTCTGTAATCAGCATTAAACCAAAAAAAAGGCTTTCTGGATTTAAGAAAATATTAGAGAGCACAGTTGTGACTTATCGGTCTCTATAATACCTCATGGAAAAACTGAGATACAGGGAATATAAATACATACGTCTCTCCAGAGTGAAATTGTAGACATCTGGTTTTATCTTTCTCATGCATGAAGTGGAAAAAATCGGTAGGAATACAGCTAAGGTAGATAAAAATACAACAGATATAAGCAAGTCACTAGACAAATACTGAACTTCCTATATTTTGTACCTATACTCTGACTTGTGAAATCTAGCCATTCCAGGAAGCTGTAAGATTAATGAAGGGATTTACAGAAGTCATTGAATAAATATAATTTAAAATTTGAGCATTAATTTTACCAACACTTCTGCATGTACATGCTTTAATGACCTTGTATTATGCATACATACTTTCTTGAATTTGACACTGTAAATTACATCTATTACAGTGCAAATTTAAGACAAGGATTTCTTTGTACTTAAAGTCACAATTGCTTCCATGCCAAGGTTTCTGTCAAATTAGTTAATCTTTACAAATTTAATGTGTTTATAATTTGAAGACAGTATCTTGATCTTTCATATTTTCCTACATTTCTTTAAAAAATCCCAATTATAAACAAAACCAAAAAACCCTCTTATTCCCCTCCTCCCTTAACTAACCACTCATTAAAAACAAACTTATTGCTGAATAGGAGCTGAAACTGTGTTAACAGATTTTTTCTAATGTTAATTCAATTATCAGGATTGTGTTGTTTCTTCTTTTTTTTTAATTCATTTTAGATTAACCTATTTAAGCAAAATATTAAACTTTAAATAAGCATTTCCTGAAGTAATTTGAAAAGTTCATTTTACTTTTTACTTTTAACAAAAAACTAATACTTTGAACACTGATAAAAACTGAGACAAAAATGTGTGAAGATAGAGAAATGACACTGTTGGGTTAAAAAGTCAGAATCCAACTTCTGAAAGGAAATGAAAAGATGATTTTAACTAAGCACTTCATTAGTAATTCATAAGATTTTAATTAACACAAACTTCAATTTTCTTATTAAAACCTTAACCAGAAATTTACACCCAAATTTATCAGATATTTCTCTTCATTTTTGTCTTATTTCATCCTTTAATTGGTCTAGAGAAGTGTTCAAAGAAAACAGATTATGTTCCAAAGAAAATGTCCTTGTAGTTGAAGGAAAAGAAATCATTTTTTACAAATATAACAGAGCTATTTGGGAAAGCATCACCACTTCCCATCAAGAAAATTCAACAAATTAAAAGGAGGATTAGCAGATCAAAGGTAATAGTTCTTCCACAGGCTGCATAGAGGACAAAACATTCAGTACCAGTCAGTCAAACAATCCTAGACATTTCCACCAACACTCTTATTAAAGTATTTTGATTGAGCCAGTCAGTGGTGGCATCACAAGATAAGACTGGATGCTGTTCTGGGCTCATTGCAGAGGAGGTGAACTAGATGATCTTTGAAGGTCCCTTCCAATCCAAACTAGTCTATGATTCTATGGCCCATAATTCTATGAAATTCTCACAACCAGCTTGAGTCATTCTGGAAAAGCTTAATCTTACTAAAGGAGACCTCTTAGTATCTTTATATAGGGCTGACCTTAACACTAAATTGTGCATTCCATAAGGCTCGTAAATAAATTCCCCAGATTCCTCTCAACATGCTGGTAAAAATTCTATAGTCCCTCTTGAAGCATCTGTAAAAGGAGAAAATTTCAAATCATCTATGTCTAAGTATCATTTATCATCAGTGTATCTTTTTTTACACAATTCTGTATAGCACAGAAATCATGTAGTCAAAAATAATTACACTCTTGACTTCACTCTGACAAATATTCTGATGGGATGCTAAGATTTCTAGCAAGTATTTTCTTATCAGAAATTACAAGTGTAGCAAAAAGTATTCAAAATGAGAAGTTTCCTATTAGGTTACAATGTCAGACATCATTACTTTTGCCAGAACATTTCCATCCCATACAAAACTAATTCAGAATTTGCATTAAATGTCTTTCTTTCAGCTTCCAGTTATGTATCAGGCTGCTCTTCAGTTTAAAGAAATTAGAGGACCAAGATATTGTTTCTGAAATCTGAAACTGTCACTTTTCTGGCAGTTTATGATGAATTAGTATAGTATAATATAATGTAATATAATATATATTTTAGTAAGGTATGTGATTTTTCATCCCTTTTTCTGACATTCTTACAGACCTCGATCTTGCAAAGAGCAGGAAGAGTAGATCCTCAAAGGAAGTCAACTATCTTAAGCTATAAATATGTATATTTAAGCAACATAAAAATGGAAACTTCATCATGTCTTTGGATATCACAACAAATTAGTTGCTTTATTCCCAATAAAAGCAAACAGGGGAACAGCTTAAAATTTGCAGTTTGTTGAGTATTTACTGTTTTATATAGGACTTGTATACAACTGACAGGGAAGGTAGGAAAAAGAGCACATTATAATGTGTCTCTGTAGCTTAGTGGTTATTGTGATGAGTATACAGGAGTTCAAGGCTGTGCATGGAAAGAATGCTTGATGTCTAAAATGCACAGATAGCTTATGGAGTGTGAACTACAACACGGAAATTCCCCATGCAAGGGCAGTTCTAAGGTTGTGGAGTTTAAGAATCTGGATCACTTTTGTAAACTGCAGGATTTTCCCCCGTCTTTCTTTTCTTATTTTTGGCCTGGAAATTGTAGCTGTCCTATTCAAAATAGACTGTTGTATCTCCAGTGGCAATCACCTCTTTGCTGCTGACTGAATTCTTCTCCCAGCGGGTGAGAGCTGCAGTTCCGAGGCTCAAAAAGGCAGCAGAAGAAATAGGATACAGCTTTGTCATGTTATGGTCATGACCAGAGAGCTGTCTCTGAACACTGGAGATGTTCTTCTGTACCAAGTCAAAATGACCTCCAGAGGTCCTATCCTTCAACCATTCTGTGATCCTTGGAAAGGAAAGACATCCTTTTCTACACTTGGATTTTGAAATAAGCATCTAGGCATACTTCAGAAAAGCTTATAAGCTTTTGAATCTTCAGTGAATGGAAATGGCAGATCAGGTTCTGCCTCAGATTTTGCTTCTCTGTTTGCTGGTTTAGAAAGTTTCTCTGATAGGTCTTCTCATCACCTTGTAAAAGAAAGTTAGCTACCATTGATTCCTCTACATGGACTAGAACTCAGGTGTTATAACACTGAATATTCATGCTTAGGGTGCCAAATTTCTTCTTCTCACTCTCAAGCACCCACAGTTGCACAATATTAGAAATAGGATAATATTCTCTTTGTACCTTTGGTCTGATATGTTACAGACTCTCTTTGAGTTTTCTCACAACTTGTAATAGCTTATGTCTTTCTGTATACATGAGTTTTAGTTTAGGATGCTTCCAGAATGAGAACTTCTTAGTGTAAGGTAGAAGAAAGATGATGTCTACCCTAAATATTGGAAATTTGGTCTTGTGAATCTTCTAAGTGAAAAAAAAAAAAAAAAATTATAGAATTAAAACCTAATTGCTTTCGAACTGAGGTGCCGGGTACATCAGGATTTCTGATGATATATCTTCATTTCGCTTCAGAAATGTCCTATGAGAAATAAAGTAAACTAGGAATAACTTCGTTAATATTAAGCAAACATTATGATTATATTCAGCCCAACTTTGAAACCAAAGGTACTTAATAAAAAAGTTATTTAAAATAAAATGGAGGTCACTGTTGATGTGCCATCTTCTAATTATGCATGATGAAGAAAGAATTAAGCTTCATAACAGCATGGTCTAGCTTACCACTTAGGACAATCTGCTCTGCTGTCTACTATTCAAAACCACAGTGTGACCAAGAAGGAATAGTGGCTAATACAACCAGTAAGTCCTCTAACCCAGAGTAAAAATACAATGCAGGACAGCACTGGCTTCTGAAATACAAGGAATTTCAAACAGAAGTTGGGTCATTTTACTTCTAATTCTGTAATTCTAATTCTTACTCACTGTGGGTCAGTGATAAGTCAAAATAAATTCTGACTGTTCTGCAGCTTTCCATACAGATGGTCAGAATTTAATACACGTTCTAGTGAAAAGTTCTCTATGCATGAAAGCAGAACAATTAGGGTTGGCATTAATTTCTATCATAAGTCTTCTAGTTCACGGCAGTGTCTTGGGAATGGCAGCTGAAGGAGGTGGCAACACAGTACTATAAACTTCCACAGCAGACAAGGGGGAAGGAAGTTAAATAAAAGGTCATCCTTTTCCCAAATACTTTATTCTTTTGAATGGTCAAAATTAAAATCATCCTGTCAACCCAGATCTGTTCTGTTTCCAGGTATATGTTTCTGAGGTAATTAATAAAGGAGTCCCAACTTACAGAAAAGATGAAAGTGTTAATTGATTTGTTCCTAAACGAAACAAAAAAGGCAGATGCTAACTTGGAGAAATAGAAAGGAGGAACACCCTTTTTTGCTACTTCTACTCTCATTCTCAAATGAATGAGAGTGCAGTTCTACTCTCATTCTCAAAAGGAACTTTCTTTTGTTTTAGAGTTATCACACCCTAAAAACTGCGATGAAATCTTGATAAGCATCACCCAACACGTACAGCCCTCAAGATGAAACTCAACGCCTACAGTTCGTCTCCCAACCTACCCCACAAGCTAGAATAAATAATTTAATTCATTATAGATATGCTTCACTGCTTATCGTTCAAGCTTATGGGGATCAATTATGCACTGGACTCCCCTAGCATCAGTGTGAAGTACTTTGCTGAAATACACAGGCGTCTTGTCCTTGATAATTTTACAGTTGTCAGTCTTCTGAAATCCTGTTTGTATGTACCAGTAGAGCAAGATGCCTCCATGAAAATCTCCTCATCTTTTCATGCTGCTGCTTCTCTTTCAAACCTGCTGAGGTGAGATCGTATCAACTGATTGACCAGTCTCATACCTTAAATCTTCTGGTCCTTTTTACATTTCACTATTTCCATTTAATAAAGGAAAATGATCTGTTCTCATGGTACAACCTGCTTGGTTTGCTTTAATGACTGCTTGAGACTCAATACTCCTTATTCTGCGCAAAACAAGGATGAAAACTTCATTGTGCATCTCGCCCTATAAATCTTTACTGTGATGTTAGTCTCTGTTACTTGAATTGAGACAAAGCTACATGAGAAACCTCAATTGCCATGAGTGAGGATTTGCAGATGAAGGTTCATTGTCATTATCATGATGCTGAGGTGATATTGATTTCCTTCATGAGTCTACTTCAGTTTGCAACTAATGAGGGTTCTGATTAGCCAGTGTATTTCTTACATCCTTGTTCAGTCGATTGTTCCCTACCAATGAAGTATAAAACATTATTCAGGTGGCAAAAATACATTAGGTAATTTGTATTTCATATCCCACTGTGTTAGTTCAGGACAGTCCATTTCAGTCTGCATATTATCTCTTGCTTCTCTGTTGGTGTACTCAACTTAAACTACTATAAAAAAATGAGAGACATATTGTATATTTATATTCGTAAAATTTCCGTGGAATTATTAGCTTTGTTAAAGCAGTGCACTCCAGTGTCTCACTGAAGTATTAGTGTGAGACTGAACAAAACCCAAGTTCTGCTTCTGTCCCTGACAAAGATTCACAAAACAAGCTAGCTTTGATTACACTTTGACAACATTCTTTTCTTTCATTGTTCATTAGCATGGCAAAAGAGGGACACCATTATTAGAATCTAGGAACAATTCATTATTTTCCATTATATTTCAAGCTTTTGCACAATTTCAAGAATTCTGAACTTTTCTGTCTGTTAAGTGATAATTTTTATTCCAAGTACATCAGTCAGGTTTATAAATTCCTTCCCCATCAACACGATAAACTATTTTTCTGCGCTAAGCAAGAAAAATCAGAGAAGTCATTCTATAGAATTGTTTTAATTCCACCCTATCTTTTGAACAAAAGAAATACGAAGTGTTTTGTATAACTAACAATGGCATCTGAACAAAGTTGACTTTTGTTTTATTATTATTTCAGAAAAAAAAGGAAACAAAGAATTTACTTAAATAAAAAAGACATTGTAGCTTGAATTTGCTCTGTAATTGCCGAGATGCATCAGAAGAAGGTGGAAAATGCTTTGATCTGATATTTAGAATAGGTGGTGTGACTTGCCACCCACAGAATCTATTAATTTTTCTGCCAGAACCTGGACAAGTAATTCCTTTCTATATTTCAGTTTCCTCATCTGTAAAGCTGAACTCTCACATGTAGCAGGAACATCGGGAAATCAGCTAGTACTTAGGGTGCCATTGCTTTGACATGAAATTGGATTCCTCAGGGTTCCTGTCAATGGATACATGGTGCAACACTCCATCCACCCCAAATTAAGATGCTGCTGGTTTATCTTTATTGGTAGATTTTACTAACAGAAAGAAAATGCTCTCTAAGGAATAAAAAACCATGTGTGCTTCTGAAGAGAACTTAGCAATCTTTTCCTTTTTTATTGTAAAAACTGTGCTATTTAGCCGAGTGTGATCACAGCCTTGACTAGAACTTCCAGTTTATATTAGCAGTAATAATAATAACATATTATACAGAACATACAGGTTTATGTCCATAGTGCCTTCAGGTTATCATTTGTTTCCTCATAATGTCCTTATACCTTGGCACACCACCAGATTTAGAATCAGCACTTCTAGAAAGCAACTGGGATTAAGTGTTAAATTATTTCACAGCCAGGTGAAATGGAGCCAACCTCTTCAGCTTCAAACATAATAAAAGGTCAACACTAACAGGGCTGGAGAGCTCCACTCATGAAATTCTTTATGGCCCTAGATTCTTTGGAGGGGTCGGTGGAAAATGAAATAGGAATTTTTGCATACGTACAATCCTGTATAACTTTTGGGAGTTGAAAGAACTGCTCAGTATTTGAGAAGACCTAATTCCATGTGTTCTTTCTGTTTTAATTGCTTTACCTGCATCTTCTGCAGGCAGAGGGTGTGGAACCCTTGTTATTTTAGTTTCAGGGACCAATTTACATATGGGAACCAAATCTCAAACACTTCTTAGGGCTGGGTGGAAAATTATTTCTTGCTGAGAGTTTGCCATAAAAACATACATGATTTTAGCATCTACTTTCAAGTAACAGCAGTCTTTGTTTTTTGTAATACGAGTCCAGAATTTCATACTTTTACCCAAACTGAATTACTTGCCTCGCTTCCTATGATCAGAAATAGCTCTTCAGCCACTGAAGGATGGTCTCAATTGTTAAATAAAAGGGGAATTTCAACTTTTAGGCTGGGATTGTCCACACTGCAGAATCAACAGCTCACTTCCCCAGTTCTCAACTTTTCTGGTTGCTCCCCAATCTGCTACAGATCTGGATAACTCTAAGAAAAGAGATGAAATCTGCAGCACTTGGCTCCAAGGTGTGAATCAGTCCTTTCCTCCTGAAACATTCTAAACTTGTAAAGAGTAAGTGCTACAGAATATGAGAGAGTCCTAGAGATTTCTTCCAAATCTGAAGTAATGGTGAAACCTAGAGAAAAGAGAGGCTTCTTTGTCAGAAGTCTCTATCATCTGATGGAAGTTTTAATGTTTGAGCTTGAGAATCTGCATTTGTACTATTTTAAATTGATGATATGACCAGATTTATCACAGTTTTGGAAGTGAAGTGGAAGATATGAATGATGATGACATGTGCATCCCTCTTTTGTTGTTTGGAAACCTTTATCTATTAAATGGCTATTTTTGAAGTTGAAAGAATGCAAGTCATAGAAAACTTTTATCAGGGAAGGATGATTTTGTTGTAGAATGTATATCCAGATATAGAAAACAAGAGGTCTTTTCATATATATGCATGTGTACATATATATGGTAGAACTGAATTTTTTTTAGTAATTGGCTTCAACTTGAGACTAGATAAGTAGATATGGAATTTTATGTTATGTCAAGAATACCACTATTCATAACAAATCATTTAATATTGTTATTACGTGTAGACTATATGATATGCGTATGGAGTCATTACCCTGCAGCCACTTTGATAAGTTTAACATGATGCCCTAAATCCTCAAGGTCATCCATGATCAAGTTGACCAGCTACTGCTTTTACAATTCATGTATACCCAGGCCAACGTGTTGGTTTATTTTTGCTGTTTCTTGTCTTTGCTGTTTCTTGTCTTGCTGATCCAGCATTTCCTAATACATTGGACACATAAGCAGTCTGATTTACCATCTCACAGCTCTGCAGTAGAATGTGGTATAAAACTGAAAAGCTTATTTGCAAAGTAAAAGCCAACCCCAAAATTAAATGTTGTTTCAAGTAAGTTAAAATAATCACAAATACCCAATGAATTAATCTAGTGCTTTCAGTTTGACAGCAGGGGAAGGAGTGGAGATGAGGGATTCAAAGGGTTTTATGTCACCACTTCAGAAATTCAAAGTTTTGAAGCACAACACTTGTGTTTGGAAGTTTATCTGGATTTAATTAAAATAATATATAAGTACGCATGGAAAATATAAAATACAAGAATTTATTTCTGTGCTACTCCTGCTTTTCTGGTACTTGAACTAAAGCTAGTTCTTTGAATAATCCTAATCTGAACTGAATACTGCATTGTGGAATTAGCCAAAGGTCTCACACAGTGTTTTAGAGTGAAATCAGCTCTAGGCTCCCATCCCAGCCTGGGCAGTGACTCAAAACACAGCTGTGGGCAAATTTATTCTCAGCACCACACCAAGACGGGCTCCCACTAAGGAGGGATATTTGCTTGGCTTCAGCTGCCAGGCAAAAGCCCCATCCATCAACCACAGTGGACCACTGATGGGAATGAAATTGCAGGTTCAGTGTGTCTGTATTTTCTTACAAATAGCACACAGTAACAGAACTATGGAATATTTTTGTCCCATCGTTATGCTTCTGCCAAGCATCTGCTGTGAAAATCAACATAACAATGGGTTTCCAGTGGTCAATTCCATGAAAGCTGCAATCATGCTTTGCCCAAGGCTGCGCAACTTTAGTTTTGTGTTCAGTCTCATTATTTGGGGGAGCAGGACCCGCTTAGCTGTTGAGATCTCATCTAATCTCTGCTTATATTATTCTTGTCTGGTTTGTATTGTTTTCTGTTAATATGTATGTACATACATTTATTTTTTTCTGAGAAAAGACCTTGGGTAAGGATTTCACTACATACCTGCCAGCTTTGTGCTTCCCTTCAGTAACTGTCCTACTGTTTATAACATTTCTGGACTTGACTGCTGTTAAAAATGCCTCCTAAGGAATCTGTCTTGTCTTATTTTTATGAAAAACTACTAGATCAGTTAAAAAATGTGAGGTAACAGGAATAAGATGGAAAATTAACCTAAATTTATAATTATTCTGATTCCCAGTTTGTATAATTTTACTAAATGTTAATTAAATAAGGGTATTTTGTGTATTTGTTTAGTGCAAAGGAAATGATTCCCTGTAGACTGTGGTTACCCTTTTCTCCCAGTTATAATTACTAAAAAAATGCCTTTTTCAGAACTTTATTTATCTACTTAAATAACAAATTGAAGTTAAGCATGCACCAAAGTAAAACAATCCTTCAGTAAATCTTTGTAAAAGCCACTGCTAGAATAGACTAAAAAGATGTTCTTAAGGCTGCTCTATGTAAGCCTACTGGTATGGGGCCAATAATTATTCATGAGATAGGACACTGCATTGTGAGCAAGCTTTTCTGAAGCTGTTTTTATCTGGAAGTCGCCATCTATCACTCAACAGACACATAAAAGTTAATCTGTATTTGGCAGAAAGCTAAGCAATTAATGGCAGGAGAAAGAAGAAAGAATTGAGTGAGTGAATGACAACCCTTTAATTGAGTAATGGTCTGTCCAGGAAGCTCTTCAACAGTCCTTGTTATTAACAAATGGTCTTGCTGGCCTTGTCCAATGGAAAACATTTTCTCTGCTGGAATTGAGCATATAGAAAGAGGTACAACAACAAGCTATTTACTCAGCAGCGCAGTACGGTTAATTGACTTGGTTTCATGCAGTGCCTGTTGAAGAGGTTCAGATCCAGTGTCCTTGTGTGGGTGGTGGTGGTCTTCTACCACTGGAAGACTGCAGAGAGAAAATCATAATTAGACGCCTGACCAATTTGTGAGCTTTTGGGGTCTTCTGTGGCCTCTATAATCTTCCCACTAAATATACAAATACCAAGTGCATATTCTGGTGCTCAAAACCCAAATACAGGAACGAGGCTTTCAGATTCTGTTCCTAGTCTAACTTTTTATACATTATTTGATCTTCCATAAATCATTCACTGTCTGTATGCCATTTTCTCTGTCTGTAAAATGAGAAATAAGGTATTACAAGCTCCGCAAATCCGCTGCTTAAAGCACAGACTTACTTTCATTTGGTGCTACAGAATTTGTGAAATACCAACATACACTCGAGCCATCTTGTGGCACCTTGTCAAGCAGTAATTAATGCTCATAGACATTACAATTCTTAGTCACACTTTCTGGGGGAGAAGACAGAAGCAGTCTACTATCAGAAGTCTGCTATCAGATGCTACTTCCATATTGAGCATTCCACGTAGGTCCCACTGCATTTTCCTGAAATCCCCCATAGTAGGGGTACATTGTACTTAGAAAATCTCAGCCTTAAGGGACAGATGATTCATAAGACTCCTGTGCATTAATTCTCTATGGAAAATTATTTAAAATGGGTGTGTTTTTTTTTTTTCCTCTATCTTTAGTAGTAGCAGAGAGAAGTATGTGCAATAAAAGATGTACAGCATCTTTAAAACTGTAGGTGGTGGTGAGGCAGAAGAGAACTGAGAATGGTTTTAGCCAGAAGTATTACTGTGAACAGAGGAAACAGAAACTACTTTGGGGAATAGTATTGCTTAGTTTATTCTAATGTTGTTTATCATTAGGATTAAGTTGTTTTTCCTTTTATCATATAACATATGGCACCTGATTCATAGGGGGAAAACATTTAGGGTTATTCAGTGCTTTGTCAGTGGGCTTCTGCTGATTTGGTATTGGCATTTCTTTTGAACCAAATGATACCTTTGCATTAGTATTTATTGGATTTCTCTCACAGAACTAACAATGAAACAGAAATAACTTTGTCAAGAGAAATTTACAACACTATATGTCCAAAGCTAATACTTACTGCTTCTTTCTCCTTACAGTTCCCACCATGTCATCTCCAATTCTCACCACATGTGCAGTTAGAGAAAAC
The DNA here is from genome assembly GCA_025447955.1 of Psilopsiagon aurifrons. NCBI lineage: Eukaryota > Metazoa > Chordata > Aves > Psittaciformes > Psittacidae > Psilopsiagon > Psilopsiagon aurifrons. Next base: position 7,837 of record JAOEHY010048304.1, on the reverse strand, counting down.
ATTGCTCTCACATTTGATATTTTACTATAAATCGCTTTGCCTTATGTCTCATCTCACACTAAATAACAATACAAGGGCTCATAAGTTACATTACTCAAAATAACATTGAAATCTGAGGAGGTAACCATGGTATTTCTCTTTCTTAAACTATGCCTTCTTTTCCTGCTTGCAGATCATGATTGAAATGGAAAATAGTTTACCTGTTTGTCAAGGTAAGCAACCATAAATGTGATAGCATAACTGAGAGCAAACAGGACCCATTCTCTCCTTGTTCTCTCCACGCATGTTTCAATATTGGTTAGGATTTATGATGTGTTGTGATTTCTTATTCACAAGGCTGTTTAAGGAGTCACCCATAAGGCCAAAGCTGTGATTTGTACTTGTATGGAGGGTTGTGTTTATGATTCAAATGGCAGTAACTGGAAAATCCCACTTCAACACATGTATTTTACTAGGCCTATAAAAATTAAAAAAGAAAAATAGCGGGACAAGACTAATTCTTTTAAGTATGATCCATGGTAGATGTGGAACAGCAGATTTTACTCTTGCTGAAATGTCTGTGCTTATACAGAGCAAGGTGATAGTAAAGAAGGTTCATTCAAACTCCATTGAGAACAACTAATCAGCTACTTATCATTTAAAGTACTCTGCCTTCCCTGTGAAAGTGGAAGGGATCCAGCTAAGACTGGGGGAAGCTCTGCTGAGATTTCTTTAATAACTTTATAGTCGAAGGAAGTAACATATGGAGTTAGAGTCTACTGCCAAAGAAAGACAGCAGAAAAGAAGAAAAATTCTGATATCTTGAAGATCTTGCAAAATATAACAAAATACAGCCTTCAGGAACCCATTTTGTGGGGTAGGAAACACACATAGGCCCAGGATCCTGCTTTAGGACAGAAAGAAGGGTTAGCTGAACACTTCATACTCAATTTGACCTTATCTTTTTCCTGGTAACAAGTTTTCAGAGCAGTGGTGACTAGCTGCAGAGATACCATTCAAGGAAATAAATACTCCACTGCACCACTGTTTGGTAGCTGCAACAACTTCACCAAACTGTATCATGCTTCTGGACAAGGATAAAAGAACATACTTTGTTTTACTCCATTATGGTGAGGGAAAGAGTGACTTGGAAACTTCAAAAGGTGCTTCAAAAGGTGCCTCTGGCTTTAGCAGAAAGTTTCAAAGAATTGGCTAATAAAGGCTATTGGGATACAGACCACATAGTCAGAAAGAAGGATTGAGCTGAAACTGCAACAGTGATCTGGACCATCTCCTTGACCCCAGCAAGGATGACCCATAATCAGGTAGGGATGTATCAGTATGAGTAAGGGGATAATGCAAAGTGAAGTATGATCATCAGATAATTGGGATTAAACATTTGAATTATCTGGGTTATCTATCAGCTAACATAAACTGAATTCAGTAGTGGCTAGACCTGCTGTACAGGGAGCAGCAAGCCATGTAATCTCTACCCCAGTTTTCTTCTCTATAAGGTAGGGATGAAATTATTTCCTTTTCTAAAAAAAATTAATCTTTAAAAGTGTTGTTAAGAAATGCAACAAAACAAACAGTTTACCAATAACTGTAGGCTCACGGAGTTATTATCTATCTAAGGAATTTGATGGGTGAAACTGAAAGAAACACCCTAATAAAAAATAGTCTTATTAATGGGGCTGCTCAAACTGTATTTTCTTGGCAATATAGGTATGCCAGTAAAGGTTAATTAAAATAGCAGGCATTCATGATCAGGTTAAATGGGGTGTATACTAGTCTCATGCACTTGCAGGAGAACAGAATAAGCATGTGACTTGAGGATGGCAACTGAAAGCAGAATATTTTTAGCTCGAATCAGTAGAAATTTCTTCCACTCAATTAATTTCTGCATAATACGAAGATGAAACTGAAGATTTGCTTTTCTTCCCATCATCTTCATAGGAGGAATGAGGCATAATAACAATATTTTTGGCAAAAAAATACACATATGAAAAGTTAAGAGTATTTCAGGAAAGAGAAATGCACCTATGAAAGATAAAGTGTCAGCAGTTTCTTTTCGTTTTCTTCCTAGTTTTTCTTCTGTAAGACATATTACAGATGCATACATATCTACTTCTTTGCATGACGTATATTCAAAGAGTAAGTGTTTTGCAGGAAAAGGAGAAGAAAGAAAAAAAGGAGAAAGAATAAAGGAAGACTTAAAATAGTTAATGTTGTGCTGCCTTCTGGTCTTCTGTTCAACAATATAAGTAAGACTGCATTCGCTGTTTGAATCTTACTGAGCATTACAAGAAATTATACAATGATGCATGAGTATATTCATTAAATAATTGTGTGCCAAGCACACCATCTATGGTGTGCACATTCTTTTTGGGTGAAATGAAATCTGCTTTAAAATGTACTGATTTGGGTGTCCAATAGAAGCACTTTTTGATGGTATATATTTCATTTTTGATACTCTACAAGACAGCTGAGCATGACTTCCAGCAGCAGAAGTTAATGATTTCCTTCTCCCTTTGACATCAGTGATAGTTTAGCCATTAATTTCATTATATCAAGACGATCACTTATAGACATTTAGATGTCACTACACAATTTTGGGGGGGAGGTCTACCTCTTTTACTGAACAAGTTCTGGTAAGATTTTTGTCATCTAAGAAGAGCAAAGAAAAGTGCAGAATAAAGACCTTGATAGGTAGACTGGTTTCTATTGAAATGTGAAATGCTAGTCCTCGCCACTCATTAAAAACAGTAGAAAAGCTTTCTGTCTTCGTCCTTGATGCAGAGAATCTAAGAACAGCTCTGGAGTGGGGAAAAAGGTATACTTCTCTTATCAAAAGATTTCACTCTTTGAAGACTGCCTATAATAATGCACTGAGAACACTACATGGCTGTTAAGGATGTGAAATTACGACTTTAAACATCTGCAGTTCAAAACACTGTAACTTTATGAATAAGCACCCAAGTCCATGACTTTTGTTTCAGACACAGAATCACAGAATGGTTTGGGTTTCAAAGGACCTTATGATCATCTAGTTCCCTAGATGACCTAGTTCCCTAGATGATGCCATGGGCAGGGATGCCTCGCACTAGACCATGTTGCCCGAGGCTCTGTCCAACCTGGCCTTGAACGCTGCCAGGGATGGAGCATTTATCACTTTATTGGGCAGCCTGTCCCAGTGCCTCACCACACTCACAGTAAAGAACTTCCTCCTTATATCTAACCTTATATCTAACTCTTCCTTATACCTGATATTATATCTAACATGCTCTTTGTATTCCAACTGTCTTGACAATAAATGAGCAGCAGGTTTCAGGTAGACTCAGGTAGTCCTTCTCCACCTGTTGGCACAGAAGAAATATATCTGAATGTTATAAAATGACTTGAAAGGAAATGGCTGAGATGAGAAAACTTGGTGGATGATGTTGTTCCCTTAATTTTCCTCTCGTTATTGTAGTTTCCATGAGCTAAATTCTAGTAACTCAAAATACCTGTGAACTTGCCAGGAACGAAATGCAAACGAACCACCATGAAAACCATTGTTTGCTCACATTAAGCTAATGCATTAGAAAGATGTTGTTGTATTTACCATAAAACTTCGTTTGCTTTAATTTATAGACTTCTTTATGTCCATAGTTCTGTATCCCTAAGGGCCATAAAGTGAAACATGAACAGAAAATACAAAATTAATAAAATACATCTTAGCTTCATTTGTGTTAAAATCACAGAAGAGGAAATATAGTCAATTTAGATGTTGGTTTGCTTTTATTTATAAAGGTTATTGTTTCAGACTGTTTCAATTTTAATCAGAGTGGTTACTAAGCTGGCAGCACAGAAAAGGCTCGACAGAGAGATTAGTACCTAGTCTTACCTGGAGGACACTTACTTTGAAACTAGTCCTATAAATTATTCCCCAAGTCTATGTTTTTTGTGGCCTCATTCAATCATTAATTTTTTCAAGTGTATTTCCCTTTAATTTCATGGGTTTTACTGGGTAATTTTTTGTGGCTGGATGAAAGGAATTGAAAATTTCAAGTACCATGGTGTATAAGACCAAACATTTTTGCTTCTCTGTGAATGGCCTATGGAGCTGTGTCCTCCCTAGGGCAGAGCAGAATATATCAAGCCAGATTGAACTGCTGAAAAAAAGTAGCATTCATTTTTATCAACAAAATTGGTGCAGAATAGGAAAACGAAGAAGGAATACCAGAAAGCACCCAAAACAACACTGATAGTTTTGTGTTATTACTGCAGCACATCTAAAACTTTCTCATTTAAAAACAAAAGATCAGAGAAACAAACAAACTGAAGCTTTTTCATATTGGAATTGCTCTTCCTATAACTCTCTTAAGGACCAAATAAATCTTGTTACAATTTGATTGAATGGCTATAGCACGATGCATTATAATCTGCTCAAAGCTTTCCAGTATATGGTCTATTGCTGCTTGCTGTGTTTCTGTGAAACAATGGTCAGCAAACAAAAATACAGTGCATCTTAATAAATTCTTTCTGAAGAAAGCAAATAGCATACTGAGACCTGCACTGCTGCACACTGCAAAATGCTCTGTAATCCGGGCAGAGTTGCATCTTCTCAAATAAAGCTTTTAAAAGGCTGTTGGTGATTTCACTTAACAATCCAAACTTTTTGATTTGTATCAGTGATGGTGCAAAAAAGTCTATCGTTGTTTAAGACTGGTTGAATGGATTAATTATAGCTCCATTAGTAATGGATGGTACACTCTCATATTACTTATTGATTTTCATCTTTTATACATAAACATATAGAGGTTACTAAAGCTATGCTTCTGTTTGGTTTATGTTTCCTGGGTTCTTTTTAAATTACTGTAGGTAAACTAAATGCTTCTTCTTGGTCCCCAACTGAAATATGTTTTATTCTTTTAAAAATATTAACCAAGAAGGGAGTGTATTATAGACAGTCCTATTTCATAAGCATAGACAAATTTGATCAGTTATTCAAGGACAAAAATTATGTTATCCCAAAAGCCCATTATACTTTGAGTACAATAAACATGCTATATGTTAACTAACCACTGTTTGAAAGCAGCTTGTGAAATATTAGGGGTTTAATAATTTTACAGATCATTACACATAAAAAAGAGAAGGGAAATCATCCCAGATAATTCAGCTAGACAGTAATAGCACACATAAGTCTGAGAAAAGATGCCTCTTTATCACTGAAGTTCATCTACTTCCCTCAGAATTGCTGGGTGAAGCTGGTGAAAGGAAAAAGAGCCCAGATCTCTCCTATGTTCCATGTACTAAACACACTATGCCTTGCAATGCAACAAACAAAAAGACAAATACAATTATGTCAAGATATTCAAGGAAGGTATGGATTAATGTAATCAATTTGACAAATTTTAATCCTAGTGTCACTGTGCTGGTCTGGAGTATATATTGGGGGAGGGGAGGTATCACTTAAATGAAGTAGTATAGATCTGGGAATAAAAAATCCACTTTTTCCAAGTGTCAGATGTCTTATGTTTATAGATCAACAAGCACAAAGTGGGAGAAATTTCCCATTCAAGTGTACATCAGAAAGTTTGATTAACAGAATGTTTTCCCTTCCTTGCATTATGTTTGGGTTCAATGAATAACAGAATATTTCCATTTGCATTGCTGATTTGAAGGAATTCAGCTCTACCACAAAAGACTACTTTAAGAGCCTTTTTCGCAGCAAGAAATCAACTGTTCCATCACTACTTTTTTAAACCTGACTGGTTTAGCATAGCTGTACAGACATTGAAATGTCTAAATTTCACCCAGCAATCTGTTGGGATATATAAACTCACAGTTTTCTCATAAGAAATATGTTACATGCAATCCATGACCTAAAATGACCTGTAGGATTTGCAGGAATGTGTTGTACCATGAGGGGTGCTTGCATCTGAATTAGTTTCGGGTTTTGTAATAGAAAGCATCAGAAACATCTGATTGCACAGTGAGATGTAATGCTGACATTTAGCAATCTCTCTTTAATCAAAGGATTACTCAGCACTTAGGAAAGGCCTGGTGAACCACCTGGAATCTCAGCTGGGTGTACATAGGGGTTTTAAGATAGTAAGGAAAACTTTAGATGATCTTAAATATGCCTAGAACCATGAAAAGTCAAAATCATCTGATCCTGTATTAACATCTGTTCATTTTAATTGAATCTGTTCATGTTAGCTTTTAAAGTTATTTCATATATCATCCCTTATCTCTTATGGATGGCAAATACATAACAGTCCTTTGTGTTATAAAATGCTCATTTCATGCCTCTATTAGCTGTTATTTGCCATAGTCTCCCTTGGCATCTACTTGATTATTACATTGATATCTAAAAAAAGCTACAATGTGAAGCTGAATGACAGAACTATAAATTTTCATAGTCATGAATTTGTTGTGATTTTGTTAATACTTCATTCATAATGCAAGAAATGAGAGCATAAAAGCAGAGAGAAGGATAAACAAGATATGGAAGTCCCTGCTTTAGAGAATTCTATCAATCACAAAATCTCAGCAGGTATAAACAGTGAAATATATGGAGTCATTTTTGTGGGATAATTTAAAAAAAAAAAATTATAATTATGGTATTTAATAATGCAATAATGATTATGGAACAGAGCCTTAATATTATCTTTTTCTGAATAGTCCATCCATAAAACCCAATTTGCTCCACTTTAGCAATAAGGATTTTGTGTGAGATGATGTCAAAGGCCTTGAAAGAGACTGAGAGGGATTTCAGGTAAACTCCCTGAGACACTTAGAGAGCTGGAAGGCTTAGAGAATCATATGGGCTTATTGAATATGTACCTGAATTAAGAGTAGTTATAGGCACCTTCAGCCCACAAATCTTCAAAAGCTTTCCTAGCATTAATGATATTATCCTTGCACAGTGCTTAAGGGAGTATATTTTCTAATCTTTATTTTGCAAATAGGGATAACTAAAAGGCAGAATGTGATTTTGCAAAAAGCCAAGTGTCCTCAGCTCCCACTGGTTTCAAAGGGGATGCTTTAAACTAGATGTGTTGGGGGAGGGGGCATCATTCCATCCCAATACACCCAGTCACTTGACAGCACCTACAGTGAGCATTTGGTCCAACATAGAGATATTTCAGCTTCTCCAGCCGCTGAGCCAGCTTCAACTGGAGCTCGTCACAGATGCCTCTATACAAATGCCTCCAGCATGGGGAACAAACAAGAGGAATTAGAGATGTGTGCACGTTTAGAGGGTTATGATAGAGTAGGCATCACAGAAACATGGTGGGATGGCTCCTATGACTGGTGTGTTGGAATGGAAGGTTACAGGCTCTTTAGGAAAGACGGGCCCTGTAGGTGGGGCGGGGGAGCTGCTATTTATGTTAGGGATAGGCTGGAGAGTATGGAGCTCTGGGGACAGGTGAGCAGTTGACAGAGACTTTGTGCGTCAGGGTTAAAGGGAGAACAGAGATGGGAGATATTATTGTGAGGATCTGTTACAGACCCCCTGACCAAGAGGACTCGATGGATGAAATAACCATCAGGAACAGCCTCACACTCCAGGCCCTTGTTCTCATGGGGGACTTCAACCACCCTGATATCTGTTGGAGGGATGGTGTGGCCTAGCACAAGCAATCCAGGAAGTTCTTCAATTGTGTGCAAGACAACTTCCTTCTGCAAGTAATAAAGGAGCCGACAAGGAGAGGTGCCATGCTTGACCTCGTGCCCACCAACAGGGAAGGGCTGGTTGGAAATGTGAGACTCAAGGGCAGCCTTGGTTCCAGTGAATTTGAGATCCTCAGGACAGTGAGAAGAGCGTGCAGCAAGCTCACTGCCCTGGACTTCAAGAGAGCAGACTTTG
>JAOEHY010048303.1:1399-20584 GCA_025447955.1 Psilopsiagon aurifrons | reverse complement strand
AGGGGGAAAGAGGACTGAGATCAGCACTGAAAAGGCCAGGGGTGTTTGTTGAAGTGGTCATCTCTTAATCACGGTTTGCTATGTTGTGCCAGAACTCATCTCAAGCCATGCTGTGACACTCTCAGCAGTTCTAGCTAAAGCTCTGGTGAGGTCTCAAACTTTATTTTGCTGACTTGCAGGATTCATTATCCTTTTTGCAGGGTTTCTGCTATCGGTCAGATGAGTATGTTCCCAGAAATGTACCCTGGATACTGAATTTAGAAAAGTGATGGTGCAGCTCCAGCCAGATCAGGGTTAGGGTTCATGGAGATGCATACACAAACAGTGCTGAACATGGTGTTGTCTTCTGGCAGTGAGCTTCCATCAGAGGAAGTGTAGAAGGGTCACTATTATGAAAATTGAGTCTCTGGGCCTCCTTCTTACTGAATGATATTTTGACCACCTGGGGTAAATGAGTCAAGGACGCTGGGAAGGCCTGATAGCCATTCATTATAACCCACTAGACAGCTTCCAGAATTTGCTGTTGATGTCCAAGGAGGGAATTTCCACTTTCATTTGCTAACAGGAAGTGAAAACGGTCTCTTCCTGCCCCACAAAAAGCCCTTTGATCTTTAAAAGGCAACACATTTGGTGTAAGCACAAATGACTTCTCAGTTGGTGTAGGTCAGTAACCCACAAGCTGCTGCCAGTCAACCCGTTTCTCTTGGGCAGTTGTTTTGGAGAAAGGCTGAGATTAGGGGAGCACATGGGCCAGGAAGTTTCACTCTCTTTGGTGTATCACTTTCCTTCTTTCACACGGGGTGGTGCCTGGGAGTCCCCTGCGCCCTGCATCTCTCCATGCCTCTGCTGTTCATGTCTAGATCAACAGTAATCACCTTACACAGCTGCAGATAATGATGAGGTTTTGGCCAGACATCAGGTGCTACTGGTCTTTTTCAATCATCACTGTGCTATGCAAATCTCCCAAGGTTTATAAGAGCACTGAAGAAAGTAATTAATAACACACATCAGCAATCTCATACGAAAAGGAGAACCAGCTATAACCTTTGCCCCAAAATTAAGGGGAAAGTTCTAACCTTTTCTAAGTTGGAAAGCATTCAATAAAATAAATCCTTAAGAACTTTACTCCTTCCCTTCTTAATTCCACTGTCGAGATTTGCTGAACGATAGCCTAATAATTTACTGCTTACCCACGTTTTTTCCTAACACTCAGTAGTGAAGTATTTATGATCTCAAAACTCTCCTCCCCACAAAATCCCTATTAATTTTTACATGAGTAAAAGTTACTAAACCTTTCTCATCATGTCTAACTAGTTGGAAAGAGCAGCAAAGCCTGTAGGGCTGGTCTCTGCAAAAGTAACTCCGCTTGAACAAGTTATTCCCTTGCATGGAATGCAAGGTTCAGTGTTCAGAAAACCAAGTGTGTTTACATGGGTCAGAATTGTCAGTTATAGCCTTAAGTTTCTGGGGCTATGCAGTGTGGGACACAGGCTAAGATTTCGAGGGGAAAGATGAATGCATGATGAATAGGCCTGCTTGTCATGAATGCTATAGAGCATTCATCTTGTTACTTGAACAAGGAGACATTGATTGTGAACCCTGAAGAGATTGCAGTAGTTCATTCAGTTGAATCAAGCCCAGAATATTGTTGCTCCATTAGAAGTATTTTTACTTCAGGAAGCTGTGCTTTGCCAGTGCTCCTACAGAAGCTAGGAAATGTCAAAATTGATAAAACCCACTTTTCTTGTCTATGTTGCGCAGCTGACATTTACATTTAATAACTGTTGAACAGATTTATCACACTTTGCTTGTATAAAGTGTATAGGAAAAGTATTATTTTAAATCCATTTGTTATCAGTAGTTGCCCACCACATGACTTCTCTGAATAACTAATATTTTGCAAATCATATCAGACAAGTTATGAACTGCTGCAAACCATCTTTCTGTGCACTACTGCTTACCTAAGAGACAAGAAGCTAAGTCTGTTTCCCAACTGATTGACAAACTTTGCATATGTGGGAATGACAAATAGTGAGTAATGAATAACTGTAGCTTGATTGCTCACAAATGTTAGTCCTGGACACTCTTAGAAGTAGAAATCACAATATTCCTGTATGTGTAAAGAAAAGCAAAAATGGCTGCATGGTGCTATGAGCTTCATATTTTACAAATGTATTTTTAAGTACAGTTGTAGAGATGAAAAAATACCCAGCAGTGAAGGCAACAGCTCACTCTGTGAGCAAAGCTGTTACAGTCACTGTTCCCCTTCTAGCTTCCTGGATTGCTTCAAGGAACTTTGCAACTTCTCCTTGGGTCAAAAATGTCCCTTAACTTCAGTGGATCCAGGATTCTTTTGTGCCTTCTACATCAATGTTGATGATGCTTCAAGGAACTTTGCAACTTCTCCTTGGGTCAAAAATGTCCCTTAACTTCAGTGGATCCAGGATTCTTTTGTGCCTTCTACATCAATGTTGATGAATAAAATGATGCAAATACCAGTGTTAAGCTCACAGGAAGGGAAAATACTTCAAATATTTGATATGCTCTTTCGTATGCCGTGTAAGTACCTATTAGCTAGTTCAACAAACCCTGTTCAGTACAACAAAATAAGAAATCTTCCTTGATTACCTTCAAGTAATTTTGAACAAAAACCACTGAAAGTAGTTCAAGGAGATGTTTTGGCCTCAGTTGTAGCTGAAAAACTGCTTTTATTCTACAGTGTATGTAAGCTTAGGCTTTCTTCAGTCAATGGTAAAGTACTTTTCCTCTCATGTTTATTGAAAGGTAAGAGCATCTTCACAAAAGTCTTTGCGAAGCTGCAGACACAGTGTGAATTTGTATATTATCTTGTTTTGTAACAGTCATCTGTAAATCTAAATTCAGTACTCCACTTCTAGAGGAGTAGAGTTTCCATATCTAGTCTTTAACAACAGAGGTCTGTGGTCCCTAAAATTCACATGGCTCGGGAAGCATCTTCTGTGCTCTGCACCATTGTGCGTTTCTGTTGTCGGACTTCTGGAGACCTGGGCTGTGATGGATGTTACTGACAAAAAGTTATTTGCTAGTTTCTATGTGACATCTCCCTGCGTGACTTAAAAAAATAAAACCCTCAGGACCATGTGACTAGGAAGAAATCATGTTTGAGGAAGTTTGCACAGCACGGCTTGCATTGCTCCTAAGCATGTTACCTGTACTTGGGGATGCCACAGTTCAATTCTTTGAATGAAGCAAGCAAGCACTGTTCAAGGCAACAGATATAAATTTGCATTTGTTGACTGGGCACCCGTAGCAGGACAGGTTTGTCTCCTGGACATCTCATTTTCTTTTTCTCCATCTCTTCCACTTGCCTGCGCTACCTCCTGTGCTCCCTCAGCCTGGTTTATTTGATTTATTGCAAAGTCACTGGGGAAGCTCAAGTTACAGCTTTGAAGTAAGCAGTGACTTCAGGGTCCTTGGCATGCACACACTTCCCCCGTCTAAGCCACATCAGGCGTTGCCCAGTCTCAGAGGCCCTTCTTCTGAGTAAGGGATCAGATTTTTGTAGCTCTTGATATTTACAAATTAACTGTGGGCCATACATCAGGCTTTGGGTTTTTACCTATTTGTGGTTTTGTATCTTCTGGTGCAAGGCATGCATGGCTATATTAGCTTAATCTAAAGTTAAAAAAATATCAATGATAAAATTAAAAAAAAACCTAAAAAAAACACACCAAAACCCAAAACGTAACCCCCCTCCCGAGCTTATTTCTATGCATCTACATAAATTTATGTAATTTACTCCCTAAATAATAATAAAAAGAATTATACTATGCAACAGTTAACAAGATCCAACTTTAATCATTTTCCTTCTATATGGACAAGCATATTTGTTTTCCAGTTTGCAAGTGTGACTTTCCATTAACAGTTTTCTAGTTCAGCTTCTATGTGAGTGTCTTACTGCTCTGCTGTCAGAAACTGAAAGGAGTTTAATCTTTGCAAAGCATTTAGGTACATGAATCATCAAAGTGACAATTCAAAAGCTTTGCACAACACTGGAGAGCAAACTGGACATAGAATTACCATCCTAACACATTTTTCATGTGGTGAAGTGTTTGTTTTGGTAATTATTTTTTTTTTTTCTATTCACATGCATAAGCAAATCTTTCATCAATGATTGTCAAATCTTGATGAACTTACTCATTATAAGTCATACACAAGATTGCTTTGTTGTCACTCCAGGTGCTATATATGGATACTTTTTTCAGCCATATAACTACCTATACATTATATTTACAAATATGAATTCTATCTTTCTCTGAAAAAAAAGGCATTTCAGGTTGATTTTATCTGTTTGCTTCTAGGAAATTGAGATAGATAAACTTTCTTCATAACCTTTCTAACTCACTGGAACTGAACCTGACACTATTCTCTTGAAACCTCCTCTTGAATGCATGAAAACTTAATCCAGAGTTTTCAACTTCTTATAGCAATCAAGATGGTTTAGATGACAAAATTATCTCTGCTGATGCCCTCCACAAAAGCAGAAGCACAATTAGTACCACTTTGTTCCAGTTATTTCAGGCATCATGTGATGCATGAAGCAGCTGTGCTGGGTCAGAGTCTGTGTTGAAGAGAGATGGAAATAATGGAAGAACATTAGGTTGCAAGAAACCTACTTTGCTTTTCAAGTATAAATCCTGAACCTTGCTGTAGTTTAGCAACTTTTCTTGAGTAAATTAGAAGCCGTATAGTGCTGAATTGCCTGCCTGTATGCAGGCCTAGATCTATAAATGTTAAGCTTTTCTCCATTGAAAATATGAAAAATTTGGAAAGTACTTACAAACATGTGGGCTAAGCTTTGCCAGTTCCCACAAAATCATCAATGATTCCTTGAGTATTTGCTTCTTATGGGGTACAAACTCTTTAAGGAATGCCAGAAATAACAATGTCTGGCAAGAGCTCTTGAAGCGCAGAATCTGAAGGATGCTTTCCTGCCATTCAGAGTGCTTGATCTTGATGTAAGATCTTAGAAAATTCAGCAGGCAGCTTGTTTTGAGTCTCAACAACCATGTCTGGCAGGAACAAGCCCACTGTTCGGATTGTATACTGTAAATCTGCTGTGCCTGTAGGATACCTTGCCTGAACTGTGCTTTTTTAAAAATGCCTACCTTTCTAGTTAGTTGAACCACCAGGAAACACTTTGCATTTAGGAAGTTTGCTGCTGAGAACTTGACTTGCTGGAGCAAGCATTTTGCTATGCAATGTAGGATGCTTCCTTTAGGTTAACATTAGTTAAGTAACAATAAGCCTGAATGAAAAATTACAGGTGGCTTAGGTTTGGAGAAAAAGAATGGGGTTTTGTGCCTAAAATCCTCTTTTTATTTTACAGTAGACATGACAGTGCAGAGACAAATGTGACATTGACATCAGGAGAACTTTTCTGACAGATACCCACTGAGCATCTGGCCACCAGGACAAAATCAACACACACATACCCTCAAGCCCATGGCACTCTGGTGTGCAGAGCTATTGCTTTCAGAGGCAAGAAACTGACACCTCAGGGAATCAGATTCTAAGCCAGTAAAGGTTAATCGTGCCTTACTCCTTTAATTACTGAAATACAGCCCAGCTGTGTGTCTGCAGGACCCATTCCAAAGTAGTGCAGGAAATTATGAAATGGACCATGTAAGTCCTCTGCGCTGAAGTTTGAATGCCCCTGCTAATTTCAGTGTCTATGAAACCTCTAGCATTTCCTCTGCTTTTTCAGGATCTATGGAGGCACTGGTGAATTATAGATTGAGACTAGCTAGTATGGCAAGCTAGAATGTAATAAAACTAGAATTAATGCACTTGGTTATAAGGGTATAGTGAAGGCTGGTTTGACATCTTTTATATGTCTTCATGATAGGCTGAATCCCAGAAAACACATTTTTTCACAAAAGCAAGTTGCTAGTCTCCTGCTAGTGTCCATTCAGCTCTATGGCTGATATTATGTTGAAAGCCAATAAGGATTATCATGTGGTCCTCTTTGGCCTTTGTAATCTGAATTTCTAAATTGCCTTTTCTAGCAAGTGATTCTAATATCAAACCACTTCTAATTACTTATAATTATCTTCTCAGGTGGAAAATATTTGGTTATGTGTGGACCCATGAAACAAAACTATTCCCTCGTGGGTCCAGCCTGATGCTGCAATATCCCTCTCTCAGTGCCTTTCAGGGTTGCTATCGAGGGCAGACAGAAGGAAACATGTGGGCTGTTTTTCCTACAGCTGCCTAGCTTGGATCCCTGTGCCAAAAGGCTTGTAGGACAGAAGCTCTTTTTACTGAGGGAAAGCACGTGGTATTAATGAGATGTGCAGTAATGCATTTTCAATTCCAGTGCTATCCCAGAGGGAAGTGCTTCAAGGATTAATGGAAAGCAAAGCACTAGTTATCTTGTTAAAATTTCATTTACAGTATTTCTTATCTGGAATTATGAATATGAAAGTAATTTATGTTTCTAAGATGTGTGATATTTCATTCTGTGGAGTGGTTGTACTTGTGACATTTGCCTGCTGAAGTAAAAAAAAAGGCTAACAAAGAGAAGAAAACTTCTTGATTTAATGATTTAATGATTGGGACTTCATCCTCAAGTATTAAGGCTGAAAGGCAAGAGAGAATGTTCCTTTAGTTTAAGGGAAAACACTAGTTAGTTTGTTTGAGATAACCCTGCACTTCTTGAGTACTCCAGAATGGTTCCACAAGTTAAATAGGTCAGCCAGAAGGATAATAAAAGAAGCACAATACTGAGCTGCCTCTCGTTTTCTGTGTTGTTTTCATGGGCAATCTCATATGCCCCATAATACCAGGTAAGTGAACATCTCAAAGTATGCCCCAAAGCCTTAACAAATCAGCAGAGGACTACTGTCGGCTGAACCTTGCTGCTAGCCTCAGTCTGCAGTTTATCAGAGGAAAGTACACAAGATGATTTTTTTTTTTTTTGTATTTGAATGATTTTACTAAGACTTTTCAACTTGGCTCTTTTTGGAGTATGCTACTACTAGATAAGGATTGCAGGACGCTCTAAGTATTCACCAGTTTTCTTTAAACTATCTCCAAAGAAGAAATCAGTCAAAAATCAACATTTTTGCGCACATGGAAACAGTTTTATTCTATGAGAAGATGCAGAGGCCCAAGGGCATTCTCAGTAACAGGAAAATTATTTGCAGTCGGTCAGACAAGCTGTCTGACTCAGGTAATCCAAAGTTCATCAGGTCATTTGGTTGAAACTGAAGTACGAAATGAGACACTCTGATCAGATGACATGAATTGTAATGACATTGTGTGCGTGGGACTATGTGTTCTTTTGTGTATGTGAGAATCTGAGACTATTTACTGTATGTGTGTTAAGGTGTCTGCAAAATTTTGGGCAGCAGCAAAGCAAACTCAGGAGCAAAGCAGACATTTCATTCATCAATTTACTTTAAGGGAAAAAAAGACAAACTGTTTCAGGAAAGAAGACACAGATGTTCTACATTAAAAACCAAGGGAATTGGAAGAAATGTTCTTTTAGCAGACGGACCAGTATCAAAATACTTAGCAGACTGGTATCCAAATACCTACTGGTAACAGTGTCACCAAATACCTTCCTTGAAAGAGGATGAGAGATGTATTTAGCATTTGCAGTAGTGGTCACTAGTGGCTGTCCAAATGTTTTCTCATTAGCAGGGCTGAGATAGGAAAGATTTGTCTTGCCTTTGCTTCATTCTGGGAGTAAAAGGAGGAGAATTTTTCAATTATTTTTATACATACATGTAAACTGCATTTCCCCAGTAGAATCCCACTGGAATCCCAAGCTTTTTGCCAGCACAAGGTACTAGATAATCCCTGTCTAAAGATTTTGCTTCTAAATCAGAATTAAAAGCAAAGGGGGGAAAGGATCTTTGTCCCAGTTGCTGCTCTCTGACTAACTCTCTTGAGCTCTCACATATTAGCTGGGGCCTTCACCTACTTTGTGCATGTGCTGAGACAGAGTATAAACCGAGTCTAAATAGCGTATGATTCTGGGTAAAAAACGATTCTGCGAGACTGTTGTAAAGCAATCAGCAGAGCTGGCTTCTTCACCAAAAGTACATGATACAGCATTCCCTCAGCAGCACCCTGTGCCAAGCCACACACCAGGGCTAATGCCCTTGTAGCAAAGTGCACCCCACTGTGTGGGAAGAGGACAAGTCCTTAAGCATCAGTGATGCTGAGCTATTTTTCTCACCTCTGTCCCCTAGTCAGGCAGTCTCCCTGAACCACTGCCTACAAAAAGGTTCAGCAAATCTGTAGTTAAAGCCTACATGTGCTTCTGATTATCTCTTCCTCCTCCTCCACTGCAAACTGTGGTTTGTGTGCAGCTCAGAGGGAGAAGTCAGCGGAAGTAAAAGGCTGTTTTAGGGAGCTGCTGATTTTCTTTACTTGGCCCTGACTGCAACTAATGAACAATCCTTCTAAGTACATAGCATGTATGTAACTTCAATGGACATTTCTCCCTGGACAGGTGGGCAGCAGCAGGAGAAAAGAGTATGATGGCAGCAACAGTGGCATCTCTTTAATCATCATCTCCCATCCCTTAGTCCAAGACCCCTGAAAGTTTAAGCCGCTGCCTGCAGATCACTAGCATGGGCATCATTTTGGACCTCAGCCCAAGAATGCATCCTCTTCTGACTTGGGGAATGAGAATTTTGCTTCATCACAGCATCACGACACACCACTTTCATCATGTCTTCAAAAATTCTATAATCTCTCCCAATTTTGCTTTTTTTCCCTCATGTGTGCTTGTGAGGTCTCCGCTTAACAGTTTGCTGAGACAGCTGGCTGCCCCTAACATGTTTGAAGAAGTCATCACTACCTGCGAAGACCCACAGAACATCTAAATTATAGAATCATAGAGTGGTTTCGACTGTAAGGGGCCCTGAAGATCATCTGGTTCCAATCCCCCTGCCAAGGGCAGGGACACCTTCCATTAGAACAGGTTGCTCAAAGTCTCGTCCAGCTTGGTCTTAGCTACATTTAAGACAGCGGTGGCATGATTGTCATGCAAAGGTTTTGTTCTGACTCTTCAGGAAGCGGTTTCTTCTCTCCAGGAAGGGAAACAATCAGATTTGAGAATAAGGCAATATTTCCCAAGAAAGCAAGACTGATGGGAAATTATTCTGTTCTTAAAACAAGCATTTTGAGAGCTGGAACAACAGCCAGAAGGCTGATAGTGGTGTGCTTGTATGCCCTGACAAAAAACAAGTTAAAGATCACAAATGCCAAAACACAATTTCCACTCCTCCCCCCCTGCTGCATTGGATCCATGAGGTTGTGTTCAGGGAAATCAGTAACTGGTCCTCATTTTGCAAGACCAGGGGCCAGGAAACATCCCTCATGAGCAGTCATACCTCAACAGATGGGGCTGCTTGGAGATAGATAGGCTCCAACTGGACCAGCACACCTCCTTCCAGCTGGATGGAAGCTTTCCCCATGTTGAAAAGCACTTCTTTATTTTATAACAGCATTTTATAATATATTATAACAGTGGTTGGACTCTCAGCCAGCGTGAGATCCTCACCGTATTGTTTGCATGGGTGGGAAGAGACTACCCTGTGGTGTTTAAAGCCTGCATGCAAACAAGGCAAAATGCATTGGTCAGAGATCAGCAAACTTTTCTCATAATATGCTGATAGCAATGGTTTTGCCTGATATTATGGGTGAAATTATACAGAATTATATCTGTAAGGATTTGTAATCCACATCATTAGTTTTCTAAATAGAATCATCCTCCGACACCACAAGCTGACTGGAAACTTCTGATAATTTTCCTTAAAAGAAAACATCTGTTGAACAAAATAGAGCCCTTTCTGGTTTTGTTTCTAAAACCAAAAATACCCAAAACAACAGGCTGAAGTTTTCATTGTAAAACTGAAATAACCAAATCAAAAATTTACTGGTTTAAGGTTTAACAGGAGTTTCATTTTTCTCTCGTTTGTGAAAGCAGAGTCATTGCACATGATTTTTTAAAAAGTAAGAATTTTTTAAAAGCTTTGTCTCTGTTCAGATTTATACATGTCCTCGTCTTTGTTAATTTTCAGGAAAATATCCATCTGCATGCAGCGTATTCCCACGTGGTGCTCATGGCCTTTCTGTAGGGAAGAGTTGGTGCAAACAGGGGTGATACAAGAATGGACAGACCTTCCTCCACCTCTCACCTCTGTGTTTGCAGTCCTAGCATAAAGCACTCAACCCTGCCTTGCTCAAACCTTGCTGAGCGCTGGAGCAGAGCTTCCAGACAGCCTCACAAAGGGCCCGCCGCAGCATGTCCCCATCTGCTGTCAATTACTGCACAAGATGTGCCAGCCTCATGTTGTCAGGGGCCGACACCCTGGTGCTTCTACTGCTCAACAATAATACTTACAGATCTCCAAAGCTGGCAGGCATCCTGCCTCCAAAGGGGCTCAAGGGAGTATTTCCTCTTTGAAGATACCATAGGTCCGAAGATGGATCTTTGAGAATGGCACTGGAAGATTTTCTGGTTTCTGATAGAGAGTCATTGCCCAGTAGGAGATGCCAGAGTTCATGCCATTACCAAACCATGTCACAGCATTAGAAGAATAAAGACAGAAGGTGAGTTGGCACATGCACCTGAAATCTACCTGCAGGGTGGCAATGTATTTTAAAGAGCCCACGTACGCCACGTGGCCATAGGGAGTGCTGTCAACCAGGAGCACTGCAAACAGGGTTTGCAAACAGGGGTCAAGAGGACACAGCAGCTTTCACGCAGAGCTCATGAGATGGGCCATGCACCCTGTCTGTAGGCCCACAGCTCAGAGAAGTGCTCTAGGTCTCTGCCAGGATGGTGGGCACTCACCTAGGACTTAAAACCAGGTTTTCTACATAGAAAGCCCCTGAGACGTCTGACATTTCCACCAATATAGAACCGGTAAGGAAGGAGACTTCATTACAGATGGGAGGCTGCAACAAGTGCCCATACCCTTCCCTTCAGAAAAGGTAAGTCGCTGCAAAAAATATGCCCAGGTTGATGATCTGTAGCATCAGGAAGCCAAATTGCAGTGAACAGTCAAAAGGCTGTGCAGTATTAGAGAGTCCAAGGCAGAGAGAGGGACGTGGTTTCATAACCATGCTTTTGTGGCACACCACAGAGAATGAGGCACCTTGGACCCTAGTGACCCACAAAAACAGGACTTTTCTTCAGTCTCCTTCCTGCAGCATTAGAACCAAAATCAGATATGAAGCTTCAACGGCTGTGGACACCCATGAGCAAGGTCTGCCAGGAGAAACTGTCCCAGCAGCACACAGTGGATACAGGAAAAAGAAACCAGTGCTTGTAGTGGGTAACTCTTCGTTAAAGGACACTGAGGCACCCATCTGCTGCCTGACAGGGAAGCATGAGAGGCATGCTGCTTCCCAAAACTAAGGTCCAAGGTGTTGTTGAGAGGGTGCCACAACTTGTCCAGATCACAAACTACCATCCTTTGCTATCCTTCCTGTGGACTTGACACTGCAAGCCAGAACCTGGGTAGTCTCAAGAAAGACTACAAAGCCTAATGGGTACAAGCTAAAAACGTTGGTGCCCAACTTATCTCTTCTTCCATTTTACCAGTTCAAAGAAAGAGTGCAGCCAGAGATAAACACGTAATGCAAAACAACTTCTGGCTTAGTGGCTGGTGCTGTCAAGATGGTTTTGGCTTTTATGGCAATTCGACATCCTCCCATGACTATAGCCTGCTGAGTAGGGATGGGACCTGCCTGTCTAGAAAACGCAAAGGAATCTTTGGCAGCAGGCTGTCCAACTTGATGAGGTGGGTTTTAAATTGAAGGACTTGGGGGCAGGTCCTAAATGCAACACTTAACGCCATTGCAACCAACTGTGGAATACGCCAGGCTAAGCAAGGCAGTGATGTTCCTTAGCTGCCTCACGAAGGTGAGAACCAGAAGAAAAAACACCTCAAGTGTACGTGTACCAATGTACACAGCCTGGGGAACCAACAGGGAAAAATGGAGCTCTGAACCCAATCAAATAGAATAGGAATAACCGAACATGACGGGACAACTCGCGACTGGAAGATTGTGGTGGATGGCTATACACTGTTTTGTAAAGACAAAGACAAGACAGAGAAACAGTAGAGTTGATGAGCCACTTCATATGTGAAGAGAAGACTGAATGCACCGAAGTCAACTACAGCAATTGTGGAAGTCCTATTGAATGCCCCTGGCTCACAATTAGAGGGGTCATCTCCAGGAGGAATCTTACAGGAGGCATCTGCTATATTCAAACCAAGATATTAAGGCCAATGAGGTGATGTTTGGGTCACCGAGGCAACCTTCAGGTCAACAAAACCTGCTTCTTATGAATGACTTTAACTACCCAGATGTTTTTTGGAAGAACAACGCAACACTTCACATGTCACCAATCAAGTTCCTGGAATACATAGATAACTGCTTCCACATACGAATGTTAGATGTGCCATAGAGGACTGCTTCCTCATTCAAATGTTAGATGTGCCAAACATGAGCTGGAATTTCTACTCACAAACCAAGACAAGTTTTGTAAGATCTTGGTTAATGATTACCTTGGCTGCAGTGATCACAGTATTGTGGAGCTTGGGATTCTGCTGTGCACTCTGAAGGCTAGCCCTGGGACAGAGGTTATGGTTTCTAGAAGACCAAACTTCAGTTTGCTCAGATCTGATGGCAGGGGGAGGACGAGTCTGTAGGACATTGCTGTGGAGGATAAAACAGCTGGTGAGTGCTGGGAGTTTTCCAAGAGTGCTCTCCTGGAAGAACAAAACCAGTTCATCCCCTTTTAGGATAGGGGAAGTAGGCAGAACAAAGGACCTGCTTGGCTTAACTGTGAGTTTCTGAGTCTGCTCAAAACCAAAACAAAAGCATAACTGAGATGGAAAATTGGACAAATAACTGTTGAGGAATGCAAAGCCATTGTCAGTGTGTGTAGAGATGCAGTTGAAAAAGCAGAAGGTGATCACCTACTCAGTGATCAGATGGGCACCCTACTGAATGCTTGTCAAGCCACACCTGGAATAACTGCGTCCAGTTTTGGTTCCCATTATACAAAAAAGATGTGGACAGTCTGGAGAGGGTTAGGAAAAGGGCCACAAAGATGATCAAAGGAGTGGGAAGCCTGCCACAAGAGGAAAGGCTGAGAGAACTAGTTTTGCTTAGCCTGGAGAAGAGAAGACTCATGGGAGACCTTAGCACCATGTTCCAGAATTTAAAGGGTGACTACAAAAGAAATGGAGACTCCCTTTTTACAAGGTATCACAAGGAAAAGATGAGGGGTGGTGGACGCAGGTTACTCCTGGGGAGATTCCAGTTGGACTTAAAAAGAAAGTTTTTCACCATGAGAACAATAAGCCACTGGAATAATCTTCACAGGGAAGTGGTGGATTCCCCACATTTGACACTTTCAAGATAGAGCTGGACCTGGTGCTGGCTGCTGGGACATTTTGTCTAGACTGCTTTTGCCAAGAAAGGTTGGATCAGATGATCCTTGAGTGTAATCCTTGGTGTGCAAGCCATTTACCATCACTGGGGCTGGAATAAGAGGACCTTTGAAGGTCCTTTCCAAACCAAACTAGTCTATGGCTCTGTGATTGATCACCTGGAGTTATTTGGCAGCAAGGAATGCAAAGAAGAAGAAAAGGAGTATTTCCAGCTTCAGAAAAATTATCTCTAATTACTTGTTTTGAGCCAACTGATCAAGGATAGGAAATATTAATATGGGTGAAAAAGTCTAAGAGAATTGCTTAAACAGTTACATTTACTTGATGGGGATGGGCAGTCATTCAGAATCTGAGAAAAATGTGTAGTGGTGGCTGATTCTGTTATCAGTTGAGTGAGAACCTGGAGCATGACTGATAATGTGCTCAACCTTTCTTACTTAAAACACAGTCCATCTTGTTTGGGACACTGACCTGCCTGTGCCTCTTAGTCCTGCTTTTTATAGTTGATGAATTGCAAACAATGTCTGGCTTTGCATAAAGCGACTGGAAATTGCGTGGAGCCAGATTCAAGCAGATTACATCGACTTCGCTCCTTGAATTCCTGGCTCCCCACAGTGACCACGGTTGTGCTTGTCAGCAGCACAATTCTGAGGTTCTCCCTAACTTTGCAGAACTGAGAGAAAATTAGTACTGGAGAGGTCAGGTTACAACAACAAATGAACATTCAAATTTTGTTCAAAAGAATAAGCCAGACCATTAAGAAATACAGGCTGTTGTATGTAGTCTGAGGATTACATCAGTAATCAGTGCTGCATCTCATCTGTTGAAAACTGCTTTCATTTACATTTCTGCTAGAATTTCCTGGTTTCAGCAATAGGTGCTATAGTTTTGGCAGTGTTACGGTTGGCAGAGATTTCACAAATTTAAATACAGAAGCCTCTTGTCATCCTGATTATTAGAGTTGCCACAGTCTAGCTGGTTATAGATAACAAAGCAAGATGGGGACATCTCATGTAAATTTTCAATGGCCATTGAGTCCTGAGATCATGGAAGAATTTACCTCTTTCTACTGTATCTGCAGAGAACTTCCAAATAAGAGCAGTTTCAAAACCTTAAGCACTGTAAGGAAAGCCCAGTTGGCAAAGAAACACACTTTGTGTGGCATGATCTCCAGCAACTCATGCTGACCTAATTTTTAATACTTGTATTTCCAGTCATGTCCAACTTGTCTCAAGTTTAACTGCTGCTTTCAGGTGCAGAATCTACATTCTGAGGCAACATGATGTAAGTACCTCATAAGCACTGCAGCTAACCTCCAGTAACCTTCCTTTCAGGTGATTCCTTTTTTGTACATTTTGACTTTTTGCCTAAATCCTGTCAAAACCACTGTACAGCGTACAGCTTATGCTGTGTGAAATACTAACATCTACACGGAAGACAGGTATTTTGCATGACTTGTCTGCAGGGAAGCCCAAATCTAAGCATAAACCTTGTCGGACACACAAGACTTCACATGACAAAGAACCTATGATAAATGAGACATATTTCTGTGCATGTGGCTCAGAACATTCGTTCACCAATAACTCCCCTCTGTCCGAGGGGTGGGGGAAAGAGGGCTAACTGGATTGCTGCTTCTTCCATTTAAGAGGGAACTTAGTAGTGCTTTTTTGCTTCTACATGCTGCCTCTCTTCATCATACCTGCAGGAATGGAGAAATAATATTTAATTAAGCTGAGGATGGATGACAGGCTTTAAGGTCATCTAACTGTTCCCATCATGCACAGAGGGAAAGTATGCAATTGCATACACTCAAACAAGCAATCAAACAGATGAGTTACCAGTTGCTGATAATGCCTTTTATTTGTGCCAGGGTTGGCACATTGGAAGATGGAATTTGGGGTTACCTCTGCCAGTGAGGCCAGTACACTGCGGAAACAGTATTGTTCCTGACCCATTTTAATAGGTATCAAGCATACATCAGGAACATTTCTTCTGATACTTAATAGTACAACATTTAGCTCTTGGCATCCATTATTCATGCCTGACAATGTGGTTTTAAGCAGCAGTAAGAGCTGAGGACACAGTATAACAAAAGCTCTTCAAGCATTCAGGTTTTAAAACAAATTCGCTTTGACTGTCTCCAGCTCCCCATTGTACTAGTAAATATTTTAAGCCCAGATCTGGCAAAGGACTCGCGGACAAGCCTAAAGCAAAGAGTGTGCTTACTTCCTAGTATCCTCAGTCTTTTTAAACTTAACATGTTTACCATAAAGTATAGGCACGAACTGTCCATGAATGAGGGGCTTAGAACTTGCTGCGAAGCCCTGTGAGTTAACAGAAAGAGTTACACTGACATCCTTGGTTTAAAACCAGACTTAAAGAGAGAGCCTTGCTACTTCATTGTGGAAGTTCGCCAGGAGACTTCAAACTGCATAACAAGCAAATTGCAAGTGTCAAACAAATATTTTAGTATGAGTGATTTGCCTGGGTCTAATCAGCGGTATGTTTCAATGAGCATGGTGGACCAAATCCTCATCTGTTTTTTATCAGACAGACTGCATGAACTTGAGAGGAGCTATTCATAACCAGTATAGATGAAGAACTAGTCTATTATGTGTAATATTTCTGCTAGAATTAATTATATTCTTGAGTCTCCTTAGCCGAGTAATAAATGGAAAATTGTCTTTTTGTATGCAAATATGGACAGCTATGCTTAATCTTTCCCCAGTGAACAGCCCAGGATGCTAGAACAACCAAGATCTCTGAGGTTCTCTGGGGAACATGGGATTGGGGTGGGGGTAAGCCTTTACAAAGTACATGTCTTCTTGACTTTGTTGTACTCACAGTCCTCAAGAGGTGGATTGAGAATAGAGCCCAGTATTTTTTGAGATCTAGTCATTATATTGCTCTAATCAATAGATTATTTTCCTATAGAGACAATCCACTAGAGTGCAGGCTTTATCCATGACTTGAAGTAAAGAAATAATCAGGACCTATTCCTGCTCCTCTGTTGCATGTGGAGCAACCAAAATTTATGGAATGTTCCTACCTCCACAGAAGAGAGGAGAGGACAAAGGCACAATGCAGTTCTAGTTTCAGAAAGATGCTGCTGCTGGTAGCTTGTGAGGCCGTACACATGGCTGCATGCCTGAGAATCAGATGTGGTACCAGTCCACAGTTCAGCATCCTTCTCCCATGTGTTCTCTCTGATTCAAGCATTTTGTATGTGCAGCGAGGTGCAGTTTTTGCTAGGGAATCATTTCTGAGTCCAGCTCATTCATAATTCCCCTGCTCTTGTCACCCTTGACACAGTTTACATGGGAGAGACTGTTAGCTATAGGTGTTGAAAGTTTGGATCACTATTAAGGCTTATAAATATTTATTTTTCTCTTTGAGAAATGCTGTTGTGCCAAAACTATTTGTTTTATGAAGGCATTTCCAATTCAAGAAAACATTCATTTTTCGCATTTTAGAAAAAGACAATGTAACCTTTCATTTCTCTAAGCTTTTCAAAATAAGAAGAAAAAGTCTGCTTTTCATCTTTGTTCTTATTTTCCTTCCCCTTTTCTAATACACCCTTCTCAGAAACTGAGGAAAGAGCATTGAAAACCAAGGAGAGGGGCAGAGGTTAATAGAGAAAACTTCTCCACCCCTCTTTTTACTTTCCACTCCCCTATGTTTCTTCTGTAAAAGTGGCACTGCATCCTACATGTTTTTAATTTATATCGACTTCAAAATGTGAGCTCTCATCTGCTTGTCCAGACTTGTGGGAGTAGGCAGTGCAGCTGTGTAGCCCCTGCCAACTCCTTCCTCCCCCTGGACCAGGGACATGGGAGTGCCAACACCCCTGGTGCCCCATGTACCTCCCAGGTACATGAGGATGCTGCTTCCCCAAACTGGTCCTCAGCCAAAGCTCATTTGCTGCCCTATTCTTACTCTTCCTCATCCAGGAAGTGGAAGGATCCTGAACTAAGCACATCAGGTTTTATGTAATCCTATGAGGCACATATATACGGTAGTTTGCTTCTGTGCCCACTGTCACTGAAAGAAGGATAAATGGTTTTGGAATCGCAGGTATGTCAGGCTCTTGTGTCTGGCAGTTAGTAACCCCAGAAAGAATATAATGTGCAAATAATTTTGTTAATACAATGTTGTCCTGAGCAAAACACCATGTCTCACCTACAATAGTTTCCTGCGACACTAAAGTTCAAGGTGACCAGATTTAACAGAAGTTCCTAAGCTCATGGGATTGAAATCTCATTTTTCATTTGACAGTGAACTAAGTACAAATGTGGGTGAAGTACTTAAACAGAGCACAGTGACATGGCAAAATTACCTCTCTGCTTAGGAAAGCAAAGGTTAAGAGACTATCATTATGGACAGCTATCATTGGGAAGTGAGCAGTTGCATGGTACTTAGTTACCAGATTGGATTAAACCTGGTATTACAAAGTAATTACCTTGGATGGTGTGGCTTAATCCAACCTGGTAACTAAGTACCATGCAACTGCTCACTTCCCAACCAATCTTTGGTATGATTGGAAGGAGAACTGGAAAAAGGTAGAACCCAGGAGCTAAGAACAGTTAAATAATTGAAATAAAATTAAACCAGTTATTATAATATAATACTAATATTTGTAATGAAGAGGGGGAAAACAAAAAGAGAGGGAGAAATAAAACTAAAAAGACAAGCGACAAACAATTGCTCACCACTCACTGACCAATGCCCAGTCCCTGCGCAGTGATCAGCCCCTTCTGCCTAAATCCCCCCCAGTTTATATACAAAGCATGTTGTGCTGTAGTATGGAGTACCCCTTTGGCTAGTGTGGATCTGGTGTCCTGTTTCTGCTCCCTCCAGACTTCTTGTGCCCCTCCTCACTGACAGAGCATGAGAGACTGAAAATTCTTTGATCAGGGTAAGTGCTATGAACACCAACTAAACCATCGGTGTGTTATCAGCATTTTTCTCAGACTAAAGTCAAAATACATCACTGCACTAGAAGAAAAGTAACAACATGAAATCCTAGTCTCAAACACACCGGTTTGTGGCATTTTTTTCCTCCTTTATTTCCATGTGCAGAATGCACACATGTATTAAGCTGCAATTAATTTCTTGGATTTTCCATACTTTCTTTTATTTCTTTGCAGTCAACGTGCTTGCAGACCTCCCATTGACTGCAAGTGTCCTGGGAGCTCTGGATTCAAGAAGCCATTTTGGTGAGGAAGGAGTTTATTTTTAAAAGAGAAACACGCATTTGAAGATACAGGATTAATAAATTACTTGCAACTAGCTTGTTTGTATCATTCATTTCTCAATTGTTTTGCTTCTGCAACATTGTAGTGGTTGTAAATAGTACCTCTTACACATCAGACCCATGTGAGTTTGAATCTAGGTGGATCGTAGCCCTGAGACATGGAGCAGGCTGATCTATGGGTGTGGAGCTAGCAGCCAGATGTGAAGTGCTACCATTTATCAGACATCTCATGGAAACCACATTAAGAAGCCTGAGTGCACATATGTTAGGAACCATTCTTAGAGTCCTTTGTTACTTTCACACCTTGATTCTTTGAAATGATCAAGGTGGCATTCGCATTTTGTAAAGTGTGATCTCTGTTTTGTGGTGCCACTGCTCATTTCAGTCATAGAATCATAGAATAGTTAGGGTTGGAAAGGACCTTAAGATCATCTAGTTCCAACACCCCTGCCATGGGCAGGG
>JAOEHY010048302.1:0-22073 GCA_025447955.1 Psilopsiagon aurifrons | reverse complement strand
TTGCCCCCCCCCCCCCCCCCACGTGTAAAAGTCACAGCTACATTTGCTTTTGTTTAAGATGACTGCCCTCTGAAGCAAGGGCTGCCTCTTTATCTAGTGTGGTTTTTGGACTGGGGGAGGTGTCAGTCTCTATGTGTGTAACATACCATGTACCTCCACACAATCTAAATAATGCTGTTTAAGCTGTGGTTGCCTGTAGTGCTGAGGACAATTCATAAATAGTATGAGAGAGAATGAAAAATAAATGCAAAATGAATTACTACAATCTGGCGCTATTGTAGATCATCTTGGTAAAAGCAATGAAAATTTAATCAGATACATTATTTTTCCCTGGAGGATTTGACCTTGTTGTGACACAGCTGACAGTAAAGAGCTATTATGGGGTTCATTTAGAATTAAAAGAAATGGGAAAAGGGGAAGCAGAAAAAAAGAGCAATGTGGTGTTCTGTACTGCTGTAGTATGCCTTGGGTTTCAAGTGTTCTAAATATCACTGGTGAGCACTAATCCTTCAAAACCAGCATCTCTATCTCCCAGACCATTATAAAATATAAGTGATGACATCATTGATCTAGCTTAGGGAGTAAGTAGATTCTGAAAGGAATAATGACTGGTTGCTATGACAATCTGCCCCTCGCCAGCTGCTGATTTGTTACTTGAACACAGGGTTTTACGTGCAAGATCCAGGCGCTGCGTGATAAGCTCTGGGTCTTCCTGGTTCAGTCTTTTTATGCTGTTCGTCACACGGAAAGCTGGAAGCTGATGAGGCCAGACCACCAACAGAAAATACAAGCAGGTATGGCTTGCTTCAAATGGCATTATAATTTTTTAGCTACCTGTTTAGTAGATAAAATGTAGGTGGTGCCCGATAGAAATAAAAGCAAAAATTGTGATGCTGTAGGTTTTGAAGGTGTATTTTAGAACAGAAGTATGATAGCATGGTTAGCTAGTTTCAAACATGGAAATCAGTAAGTCATTTTCTGTGACATCTCCCCTGCTTTTCTTTTTAGGAGTGTACATAATAAGAACCAAACCCACATAGATTGATTCTGTTCTTATTTACAGCTGCTCTGAACTATTGAAAATACTGCAATAGGATTAAAAGCCCTATCTGTCTCATTTTTAAGGAGATAAGCACTGGGGATGAATGAAATTTGCACAAAGCAGATTATTGATTCTATAAATTCCATTTCTATCCTTTCTTGTTTTCTGCATAAGGTATAAACATTGCTGTCTCTTGCATAATGCTTCTCTCGTGCACTGTCAGTAAATGCAGACAGCCTGACTTCACAGTTGATTGGTATTGTGATATTGTGTATGCTGCCGCAGAGAGCCCCTAAGGAGCTGCATAGTGTTCTCTCAACATCTTAACAGGCAGCATTTCCAACAAAAAGGAGGTTTTGTTCTGAAGGTTTCTTTGTTTTGAAGTACACAAGTATGCTGGGGATGTGGAACTGATGATGGAGTTTGGGTTATGGTTGAATATTAGCTTTGACACTACAGTGTTAGAAGATAAATTACTTTTGCTTCAAAGGAGAAAGAAACATTTTGGTGTCCTTTTTGTTAAAAGGATATTAATAGCTTAGGATTTGATAGTTATAAAATTGTTTACACCTGGAGGTAGATAAAAAACACATTCTGAAATTACATACTGAGGGAAAGATGCAGTGAGTGTCTCTCTAAGAATGATTTAGGCATGTAGTCAAATAACATTCATTGCTACTGTATGAAACAGCTTTATGATTTCTTTCTGGATTATAAAACCCTCCAGAAGCTGAGGAGGTGCCTTTGGGGTGTTTTATTTTTAGAATGATTTCATCCTTACTGTAGATGATGTTTAGACTGCTTTGCACTAGTGCTTTCAATACAAAAAAAAAGGTGTGCCTTAGTTGTCCAAACTCCATCTTGCCAGAAACTGTTTTGTTTTCTTTTAGATTACATTATAACTCAGAGCTACCATACATTTTATGTGTAGACAGGCTGAAATGTTTGCAAAAACTATCTGGGTTTAATTACAGGCAAAGAGATCACACCATACTAATAGACACATTTTAATCTTCAGATTAAGTATGCGTAAGACAACTTAAATCAACTTTGATCTTAAAGATTTCTGGTGGCGGTTTATCTTCCGGAGATTTAATCTACATAGAATTACTGGGCTGTAATAGGGAAGGAAAAATGCCAAAAGAAGACAGATGATATTTTTCATTTCATGTGTTTTCTTAAGCATAAAGTTTATATGGATTTTGATTTAAGATATTGGTATGTATTAATGTGCAGAGTCACTGCTAGAAAAGGATTAGATCCCTGGGGTGCCATTTTCACAACACCTTTTGTGTGATTTTTTACAGACCTATAGAAAAATTGGGTTTAATATCTTCAATAAGAATTCAGCAGCTCTTTGTTATACATAAAATGTAACCATGTACAAACATGAGGCACTGAACGTTTACATTTTTAAATGCCTTTTTTTTTGCAAAACCTTTTTTCAGCTGAAATATTAATGCAAACAGAAATGAAACCTTACTGCAGCTGGCTCTGTACCGTGTCTATAAATATCCCTTTTGTATCCTACAAGCGCAATTGATTTAAATGCTTTATTGAAAAATGCTTCCCTCCCAGAGCAGCCAAAGACAGGCATTCACTGCCTGAAAATTCCACATGACAATCACAGGGATAACCCTCATGACATGATACTGCATGCTGTCTGAAGAGGCACTATGATCTTTACTGTGTACATGTAGATATTTTAGCTTTACCACTTCTGAAAACTAATATAACTGAATGTAATTAATCTCTTCTTTATACAGAAATATTCTATGAAGTACAGTATGTCACTTCAAAGGGATGAGTACTCTACATTTAAAAATCTTTTTCTCTTTTGTAAATGGTGTACACTTCCAAAGCTCTCAGTACACTGCTTCAAGTGAGCTAAGCTTGGAGAAACAAAAGTGTGTCTTGTTCTGGAAATGGGGAAACTGGACAGTTAAACAACTTCCTTATGGCCACATGACTTCATTACAGAGACCACATTTTTCTATTCTGAACACATAAACCCATGCATTTCCACATAAAATTTGCCATGTCACCAAAATTAGCCTTCCTAGAATAGTTACAGGACCCAAAGAACTGCTTTCTGACTTCAGATGATGTTAGTTGAGTAGCCTGGATTGTTTTCTGTCTTTCTTTCCTGCTGAATAGTAAAGAAACTGCTTGTTCCTTTTACAGCTGCATTTGACAAGGGTGATGACCGAAGACTTGGCAAAAAACCTGTATTCACAAGTTCTCAGGTAAACATTTATATCCAAACATTAAAAATATTCAGGAATTTGCAAACAAAACTTTTCATCATGTGTTGTAAATTATGTATTCATTTGTTATATCATTTAATGGAACTTGCTTTTGAAAAAATTCTGGTTTTTTGGTGAGCTGTTACTTCTGCAGAATCAGTTATGTCCAGTACTGAAAACATTTTAGGACTCAGCTTATACTCTGCTACACTGTCAAAGAGATAAGCTCAAATAAAAGGCAGGAATTTGTGTTCAGAACCTCACGTTCCTCTGTTGCTACATAATGAAACTGAGCTTTTTCCCAGAGCCACTGAGCTGCTGAATCTCTGTTACAATCACAAGTCACTGAGTCTGATTCACTCCCTGCCCTGAAAAAAAACTTTCTACTGCTCTCAACAACTCTTCTGCCAAGACTCACACTCAAAACTACAGTACTATTTAGTAGAAAACCAGTATGTGTTTCACATGATTTGCTACATTGGATACAGTCTGGATACATTGCAATGGCATTTGTATCATAAAGATTCCATTTCATACACTTAATTCTCCATGTTTCAGTATATTACTTCACCTGAGAGAATTAATACTGTCACTTACCTGGTTGGATACACTGTTGGTAATCATAGAATAGCTAGGGTTGGAAAGGACCTTAAGATCATCTAGTTCCAACCCATATGTATTATAAATCAGATGTATGTGGTTTTGGTTTTTGTTTGTAAGAATTCATAGGCTTTACTCCACTTTGGAAATATGCACATCTAACTCAACAAAGTTTTCTTACTTCAGCAGATACTACTAATAAAAACATTACAGAGTCATGTGTCCAAAGTAAAAGCAAAACTGTACTTAGATATTTTTTTATCCTCTATATGCAGCAGTATTTCACATGCAATTTACCATTCACTCTAGTTATTTCTGGTACTTTTATCTTTGCAAGCCAGCAAACTGAGCTGAAAAAGTATTTTTTAAGTTATCTTTTATGCTGAATCTTATTGCTTTAGATTTGTGTACTACTTAAAAAGTAGCTGTTTCAGAAATGAAAGGTAGTTTGTTATAAATATCCTCTGTTTTGTTTTGTTTTCCTGACTGGTTGTTTTTCCTAGCTAAACAAATCTATTACTGAATCTGCTGGTATAAGGAATACTTCCTGGACAGAGCACAGCAAGAAAGATTGCTGGGGAGATTCTTCCACTAATCAGGATAAAATGAAATCTGATGGATTAGGAGCATCTGGACATACGTCTAGCACCAACAGAAACACTGTTAATAAAGCTTCAAAGCATGAGGATGTAAAGGGGAAAGATGGCAAAAAACTAGTTTCCAAGATTACTAAGGATTCAAAACCTGGGGAAAAAGCTGCTTCACCAAAGGCTAGAGCTGTCATAAAGACAAAACCAGAAAATAATGGAAATGTAAAGGCTGAAAGCATGCTTACCAAGCAAGAGACAGAAAAGACATCATCTGCAAGTGGCCAAAAAAATTCAGGAAGTGGCAAAGGACTAAAGAACCATGAAGGAAAAACTGCAGGTGCCAGACCTAAAGTGCTGTCAGTGACTTCAAATATGCAGATTAAAACAAAGCCATTGAAAAAACCCACAGGGAAGGAATCTCCCTCCTCAGTGACCATGACAGGAACTTTCAGCAAGTCACCAAACTCAAACACAGATACTCCGACTGCAAGTGAACAGACTGAGGAACCCAAAGAGGAGAAATTGGCCGAGGAAGGGAAAAAACAGACAGGTAATTTTTTTTTTCGCTTTTTGTGTTTTAGAAGTCCACTTCTGACTTGTTCCAGACTGGTCATAAACTGAACACCAGCCCGGAAAGCTTTAAAAAAACCTACTATAGATTGGTGTCACCTTTTTCATCTAAATTAATATAAAGAATGTTAAATTTCTCCTCTACTGCCTGACTCCATGATGACCTGATACCCATTTAAAATGGCAGAAGTTTTGCAAGTTTAGCATCTGTGCTGTTTTCAATAGCTGATCATAATATATTGCATTTTTTTGAGTACTTACATGCAATACATTTCCCCCTATAATTAACTATGAGTTTACTTTACAACAGTGAAAACAAAGTCATCTGTGAAAACACCAAATGGAGCCACCAACAAAACCAAAAAGACTGAGCTTGAGTCTAATGTCACCACAAGCAGGTATGTTACAAATCAGTGGGCTGCTTTAAATATGTATGTGTATTTATGCAAGGAAGTTTCAGGTGAACTATTAAACTTACTGTTAAGTGAACATGTTCTTTTTTTGTCTGAGAATGGCTGTCTATTGTATGTTATTTTCAAAACCATTTGAGTTACCTATTGGAAACATTGCTGTAAAAGTAAAATTGGTTTGGTTTTTGTGTTGGGATTGGTTCATGCTGATAATGTTAAAATTCTTACAGGTCAGTCAGAATTCTGCATACTGGAACAGTAAATGACCATACAAGGTGTTGTAAACTTACTATTTCTGGGATAGCTTAGATTAAACTGCACAGGAAGACAGCTAAAGCACTCTGAAATGGGTCAATTATGTATTTATATACATGAAAGTATATCCACGCATACAGGTTTTGTTTTCAAGAAGTATGCCTTTCGGTTGCATTTTCAATGTCCATATGTGTTTTAATACGCACACATACATATTGGTTAAGTACAATTTAAACATTGCTAGAAAAGCTTGGAAATAATGGATATAATAATTTCTTTGCAGTCTGACCAAAAAATCAACTGGAAAGGGTTGTAATGAACAAAATGTACAAGGTGTTATCAAGAAAAAAGTGAATGTGAGTAGCAATTCTGCAGCACAGCAAAAGTCTCAAAACACACCTATCAATTCTCCCAAGAACCAAGGTAAAGTTTCAAACAGCAATGGTCTGCCATTATCATGCAACACTTTGTGTCTTTCCCTCAGCACAAGCATTTGGCAAAATCTTCTCAACAATTCTGAGTATTTTCCATGTTTCACTTTTGGCAAATCCTTAATTATAAAATGCAAATGAATGTGTGTCAGCTTCAAAATATTTAAAAGATGGTCTTCAGTGCCAATCGGTGTTTTCTTCTGCTTGTTTAATCTGCTTTGCAGTCTTTTATTTGCTGATCCCCTGCACTTCAGCACTTGGAACTATGCCCGAGTTCAACAGCAATTCTGTAGGTCAAGCATTTCTAGTATGCATCAAAGATGTGGCCTGCAGACTCCTTTATGAACTGGTTAGCTAATGCCTTCCTTCCTTGATTGTCTCCTCTAGGAGAAGCACTACCAATACTGACCGACCCCACAAATACTTGATTTCTGCAGCTATTTGTATCAAGTGTGGGCAAAAATACTGAAGACTGCAGAGAGAAATACAATCCAAATGTTTGACAAAGATATAAAGCATTAAAGGATGGAACTCTTTAATTCCATTTGGACTGGGCACTTACTGGGGAGGGAAGAATATTCAAGTTATATTATCTTAAATGCATTATGATATGGAAAACACAGCTCCTGTCAATTTGTGGTCATTAAAGATTTTACAGTATTTGCTGACTGAGCAGGGACATCAATTCTGGTATTCTAATCACATTATAACTAATATAATTATTTTATGCCTGCTTTCATTTCCTCTACAATGTAAATTGAATACAGTACTTCTCACTTCCTGTGCTAAGCTGCTGTGCCGTGCTTCTGTGCACTGTTAGCTGCTGCTTTCCACTCCGGTGATGACTACTTCAGTTAGAGGCTGAAGTAATTCCTTAACGTATTGCCTATGAAGTGCTTTGGTTTTAAAGATGGCATGTAAATGGAAGATGGTATTTTTGTCTACTATTTAAGATCTCATTTATTAATTCTTTGACAAGTCTTAAATCCTTTAGTTACATAAAAAGATGTGCGTCTTGCTTCTCAGCTTAAACAAACACCAACATAAATTTGGTGAATATACTTTTACTGGCATATACAATCTTTAAAGTCTCTTTTTTTTCCACTGTTTGTTAGGACCTCAGGGGGAATCACCCAATTCACTGAAATCAGGAATGTCCCCAAAACATAATGAAGAAAAAACTGTATTACAACATCTGGTTCAGACAACACACCCAGAAAAACATTCTTCAGCCAAGAAGAAGAGTGTTAAGCAGTCACAAGCACCCGTAGCAAAAGCCACTGCAAAAATAACCCCTAAAACTCCTGTTCCATCGAAGCATGCTGAAATTACAAACAGTAAAGACCCAAAAATGAAAACAGCTGGGCAGTCCGTATTAAAATCTCAGACCTCTGCCCAAAAACATCCCCGGAGTGAGTCTCCTGTTGTCCAGAAGAACATGAACACCTCTGAGCACAGAAGTCCTGGACAGAAACTTGAAAAAAATGTGCCTGACGACAATAACGAATGCTGTTCTGCAAAGCAAAGTGAAGCTTTAAAACCTGGGAGGCAGAGCAGCAGTGGAGATAAACTGCTGGCACCCTGTCAGTCCATTGCACAAAACCTGCCAGATCCTTCTGAAAATGTGGAAAATAGAATCCAATCCAAATCATCTCTGATTACAGAAGAAGCTACATCTCAACTGCATGCTTCACTGCAGAATGGAAAGGAAGCAAGTCAAATCAGTAGAGATCAGACTGGAATTAAACAGATGGAATATACACAGAAAGATAAGACAGTTGAAGCTCCCTGTCACAAACAGTCTTCCAGTGATGGATACTCAGATTTTTCCAAGGAAACAAATCAAAAGGCTGCTTCAGAACTGGTAAAATATTCAAAAGCAACAGAAGTCTGTACTGAACAAAGTGATCCACTAAAGTCTGAAACAGGTGTTAACTATGGTGAAAATGCTTCACAATGCTTTTCCAGAACCATAACCAATGAAGAGGATGAGACATCATCTCCTCAGATTCATATGGAGGAACTTCTTACAGCTGATGAGCTGTGTGACACATCAGCCTTGACTGAATACAAATCAGTTTCAGCAGATTTAGATGATGTTTCAGAATGTTCCACAGAACAAATAACAGAAAAATATTCACCTAGTTACACAGAGCCTATAGATCCTACAGAAATGCCAGAAAACCATGAAAATGCAGAAATTCCCTTTGTGGACCACTGGAGTGCTGGTGCACTAGATCCAAAAGAGAGTCCTGAATCAGATACTGGCAGTGCAACCACATCCTCCGATGATATAAAGCCAAGATCAGAAGATTATGATGCAGGGGGTTCTCAGGATGATGAAGGATCCAATGAAAGAGGCATTTCTAAATGCAGCACTACATTATGCCACGATTTCCTTGGAAGAAGCAGCAGTGACACGAGTACACCCGAGGAATTGAAAATTTATGACAGCAGCCTAAGAATAGAAGTGAAAATGAAAAAAGAGGGTTCTGATCTCTTCCGTGTTAATTCAACAAGTGATGATGAAATACCGAGAAAAAGATCTGAAATTTGGTCCCATCAGGATAGTGTGAGGACCAATACTAGAGAAAGCAAAAGTTCTACTTTTAGTAACACACAGTTTACTCAGGAAGCAGACCAGGTTTCTTCTTCTGCTGATGAAACAGAAGATGACAGATCTGAAGCAGAGAATGTTGCAGAAAACCTTCCTCCACCAAATGTTCCTACTCAGCAGTTCCAAGGAATTGACAATTTGGCTTTTGAAGATGCAACAGAAAATGATGCTGCAAATCAAGAGTTCCCTAAAACTAAAAACTTTAAGCGATCTGTTTTACTTTCCGTAGATGAATGTGAAGAATTGGGAACTGATGATAGAGTGGGCTCTCATACTTCACATCAGCATTCAATAGATTCTCTTACTCCTTCAGAAGTATTTGACAGTGTTTCTCAAGAGCACCATGGAAATACTTTTTATTCAGGATACTCACTGGAAATTGAAGATGGATTCCTGGATTCCAAACAGCATAAATTGAGAGACAATAAATCAGACAAAAGTGAAAGTCCTCTCCTACATCCTCATGGCACTGAAATCTCAAGGAAGGGGGATCAGGGTGTTTCAATGACTGAACAGAATTGCCCAGAGAAGGTATGCTCAGCAGCTAGTCCACAGCCAGGAGAAAAACAGAAAGCAAACATGAAGAATGAGGTAGCAAGTGAATCTTACCAGTGCAATAAGTACATAGAAAATGATGCAAAATCGCAAGAAAGACCTTGTCATTTGGATCTTCATCAGAGAGAAGCTAATTCTGATGTGCAAAAGAACAGCTCTGCAAAACCCATAGAAGCCAGTAAGAATCAACTACAGACTCAAGAAGGTCGAGTGAGAGACAGTCTGCCAGCAACTACTGAATGCGCTAATACTGATTTACTTCCAGGTAATGTATAGAAATAGAAACATTCAGTCATTCAAAGCAAATTAATAGGGAGAGCTTTGGCAATTTGTCTGGGATTGAATCCTGAAGTAATTTTGGCTGAAACTATATTAACTATTTTTAAGTATTTCACATGGGTAAAGAATGCTTGTCTGTTTGAAATATCCGTCAATACCCTGCTGGTCAATGAGAAACTTCATTACAAGAAAAGAGTTTATGTAATGCTAAAAGATTGGATGCAGTTGTCTGTACTTCAGTTATTTTTGATCCAATCTGACATTGACAGCATCAGCTTTTGATGGAATCTCAGTATTTGTTTTGTCTGCTTGACAACGTATAGTATGTCTGAATGGGATGTGCAATAACTACAGTAATAACCTTAACTAAAGGGCACTGAACTGTTTACCTGAACAGCTATATGCATTATTATTATTATTGTAATTTATTTATTTATATATTAAACATAAATTTGGATCCTTCTCCCACTGAATATAACTGAATATTTGCCATATACATCAGTGGGAGCAGGTTTGAACATTTAGAGCATATGAGATGTCAAAAATTCTCAATTTTACTAGTAAAAGCTTATTTCCTAAAAGAGAGATTATACTTAGAACTAATGCCTATATACAGAAAAGTTCTAACCTGTCTCATGTAGCTAGATGAATACTTGTCTAGTTTTGTGCTTCGTCTTCTTTATACCAGTAATTCAGTCTGTTTATCCCATCACAAATATACAATAGTGTTGATTACAACTATTGTGTATTCAAGAGGAATGAAATGCTGTGATCTATGTTCAGCCAGACCACAGAACACAACATTAAAAGTTGTACTGTTTTTCTTTCAGTTTGCTTGCCCTTGCCTGCGGCTGCCCTTGCATGTGCAGTGTAGAAATAAGCCTGTAGATGAACATTTTTCCT
The DNA here is from genome assembly GCA_025447955.1 of Psilopsiagon aurifrons. Taxonomy (NCBI): domain Eukaryota; kingdom Metazoa; phylum Chordata; class Aves; order Psittaciformes; family Psittacidae; genus Psilopsiagon; species Psilopsiagon aurifrons. Next base: position 11,575 of record JAOEHY010048302.1, on the reverse strand, counting down.
TTTAAATCTCTTCTAAGCTGACATAGTTTAAGTCACCATTCCAAAATCATTCTCTATTAATTCCTTCCATGCACCTCCTGGTCTAAATTCAATTTATGTAGTAAATAAGGAATTTCATGTGCATTAAGTGTATACTGATGTTGTCATTTTCTGTATCAGAAACTTGATTCTGGAGGTTATTGTTAATTACCAGTGATGATCGCTGCTTTAACTTAATTTATAAATGATACTTTGGTTTTTATATGGGAAATAAATGCCTCAGATTTTGTCGATTTTGTATAACCTTCCATCCCCCTTTTTTTAACCTGGTTGGATTGTCTTTCCCGAATGAGTTAAATTTTGCTCTACACAGCCCTGAGGGGAGGATCATCTGCAATTTTTACATTGTACAGTATTGTGAATTATTTCAGGAGACATAGATGAGTATGACACAATGGCAAAAACCTGCATGTATGAGCATCGGCCTTCAAAAACCCTTTCTCCAATATATGAGATGGATGTTGGAGAAGCAATTGAACAGAGGATGGATTCGGAAACAGCAGTTCTAGATGTGGATTTTGAAGATCAGCAGTTTGCAGAACAGGACTGGACTCTTCTCAGGCAATTGTTATCCGAGCAGGACTCAAACATCGGGTTCAAAAACTCTGTTCCTGAAGACCTTAACCTAGCACAATGCCTCATCAATCAGACACTGTTTCTGGCACGAGATGGTTCGAATCCTCAGGGTACATCACAAGTTGACACATTCAGTAGGTGGACTGAGCTAATGTCTCCACTTGATGACTCTTCAGCAAGCATTACAGTGGCAAGCTTTTCATCTGAAGACTGTTCGTCTCCTCAAGGGGAATGGACAATTCTTGAACTGGAAACCCATCATTAAGGTGAACTCCAACCCATTCCCCAAATCTATTTTTGATGAGTTGTTTCCATACAATACTGATACTGCATCAGTCAAGAACAAGCAATTCTTGATACTGAGGCAATCTTTCTGATATTATGAGGTAAATATGTTAATTTATAATCTAGATTTAATTGCAAGTACAATAATTTTTCAAGACTTAAATGTATGTCTTTTCTAAAGATGAACTTTGAGCATGTATTTTCTAGGATTGTTAGAAAAATTAGATGACATGAAAGAAAAATCTTGGTTTCCACCTTCACTTTTATCTTCCTTTCTGATATCTAATCTTCTCATTGACCAAGAATTTCAAGATTACTGCACAATTAGTAGAGCTATTCTCCTTTTTTTCCCCTCTTCTCTCTATATGGTGACTTTATTTTACAATAATAAAGATTGAGAATGGTTGTGTTGAAAGGTGGTGTGCCAATGCTGCTTTAAATAATGGAAATACATACTTACATTCTAAGAAAACATTTCAGTATCAGTCTGCCTTGGGCCATATTAATATGTGCAGCTTGTTTCATCCGTTTCTTCCAGATTAGATTTTTTTGTATTTTTGGGTTTGCTTTATTTAGAAATTTCCAATAATTTTTTTAAATTGTCTTTCCTTTAAATACAAGACTTCAGAGGGTCTGTGCTACAGGGACAGCACTGCTTCTTTCTTAAAAAAGCACATATTAAATATTTGTAATGGCATAGTGCATGTATTCAGAGGAGTTGGTAGAATGCTGCTCCTGTCCTAAAAACCAGCATGTCTGGCATCTCCGAAAGTGTATTTCAGTCTGAAGTCATGAGTTCATCAAACTTGCACCCTTCTGGCACAGCCTGAGGCACAGCAAGATTCTCAGGAATTTGGTTTTGTTCTCCTAGGTGCTACATTTTCGGAGGGCTAACAGGATTCTTGCATCTTCATTAATACCTCTATACTGTAGCTTTTATATTAAGACTAAATGTCAACATAACCATTCTTCTGACTAAGAGTGAAATAGGATATACTTCTCAGTATTGCTTATTCTGCTGGGTTTGGCTATTAATTTGGGTGTGGATGTTACTGTTTATTGTCTTTTCTGATTTGACAGAGGAAGGAGGGAGAAACTATTTGTGAGTCTTGCAAAGTCAGAACTACTCGTGAACCATACAGGGTTTTTTTCCCTGGAAAGGGTAGGCCCTCTAAGATATCTGCATTAGGAAAATATTGGGGCTTGCCAGTCACGCAGCTTAAACAGAAAGTATTCTATCTCCTCTTAGCCATTAACAGAAGTGCCTTCAGAAGTGGGTGCTGCCATATGGGCAGTAAAAGGCTCTAACACTTTTCTCTTCTGCACTTACATAGTTCTAACAACATGAGCTGGCTGTAAGCACTGATAATCTGGTCAGTTTTGCAAGCTTTTGCACAATTCCAACAGTGCAGCCCCATTTTCTTTGGAAATGTCCTTTCTTTTAGCTCATAGTCAGAAACTCTCAGTTCTGTGAAAATATGAAGTTGCCCCAGCACATGATTAAAGAACTTAGGATTGTCTCATCTTTAGACTTGACATAATAAAAGAGATCTGAAGCAAACTAATTTATCAAAAAATCCACTTTGTTGAATTTCTGATACAGAAGTTAAAGTGATGTTTTACTTTCCCCAGAATAAATGAAGAATTTTATGTCATTCTTTAATGTCAAGGCAGAGGAAGAAAAAGGAAAACCTTCCTTTCTTTTTATGACAGTGAAGAATTAGGACTCTAAACTCAGGGCAGAAAGATGTTCAGTTTCATAATAATCTTTCCACTACTTTTTTAGCTTTTAGCAGCATAAATTATCTGAGATATTATGATTTAAAATATTTTTAACGTAATATGCAGTATTTACCCAAGTCTTACTATTGATAGAGTAATAAGAACCTTCAGAAGTGCAAATCCTCAAGGAAATCTGTTTTTCACCTTCAAGTTCACAAGGTATATTGACAGTGGATTATCTTCTGAATAAACAAAAGCACTCTATTATTAGCCATAGTAAAAGATGCAACACTAGAGGAGCTCTCACAGAAAGCTAAGGCATGGTGTTTTCTCAATTTCTGTGTAAAAGACTATGCTATAAAGTTGTTCACATAGAGTTCAGTCAACTTTAAAATTCTGGTGATATTCTGATAGTGGGCATTCACATGTTAAACAAAATGAAGAGATGGAAAGGAAGAGATGAAGGCTTAAGAGAAGTGACAGAAAGTGGAAGAAGGGTTCCCGTTGCCTATTTTTTGTTTTATCCATTATTTTTAATTTCTTACTGAATTATAAAAGCAATACTGAGAAGGCATGCACAGAGTTCCTTGTTCCTATGAATCCATATAGGGGGGTTTTAACTGTTTGTTTTTTTCTTTGCATTTACTTTTCCAGTTGTATGAAAATTAAATTAGCTTCTCCAAGTCCCCAGTGATGCTGATGCAATTCCTTTAACAGTTTTGCAGTAGCCTAGTGATTAGGATTTGGTGTATTGTTCAGTTAGTATATATGCAACCATAGAATTCAGCTTCCCACAGCCTAATGGTCTCTGTAGAAGTAGCAAGAATAGAAAGCTGTATTGTTTTTAATTCGCGTCACCAGAGCGCCTGTGAGGCTTAATCAGAGCAGCATCCCACTGGCTAGACATTGTACAAACACAGAACAAAACCAGGCTTCCCGCAGAGCCCTTATAATCCAAGTTAAGACAAAAGACAAAAAAAACCACAGATGGAAAAATGAGAGTGTCAATATTTGTCTAGCTGATTAGCAATGCTTTCAGCACACCATCAGTTTAAATATTGTCATTTTCTTCTTCTACATGCATTAGGAGAAGAAATTAGAGGGTGACATTTGGACGCTGGTACAGTGAGGGAGCTGTAGGAATCTATATTCCTGACCAGCCCTGAGTGCCATCTAAACTCTGTTCCTAGCTAACCTTATTCAGGATGATGGTCAAGTTTAAAGCAGATGCAGGTGGCTATTGTTTTTAATAGTATGAGTCATTTCACTTCTCTCAAGTCCTGCTTATGCCTCCTGCCAGTGATTTTTGCCACTCTGTTGGCCTCTTCTCCAGAACATGAGAAAATACACAAGTGTTTCTTTGAAAACGTCATATAGAAACAATCAAGACTCCAAGTGAATAGGGATTAAGAGATCATAAATGACCTCTAAAGTAAAGCCAAGGTATGTACATCTGATGGAACAGTGAAAGGGCATTAATGAAGAAACTAAAGAGATGGCATAGTAAAAATGATGTTCAGATATTTAGCTTGCAGTAGTATTTTGAATAAAACCAGTGAAATTACTTTGTCAAAGCTGAGAAAGCACTCTTGCAGTCAAGAAGTTACACTGAGAGTTTACATGAGATTCTTACATGAATGGGTAAAAATGTCTGTATCCTACAGGCAGTAACAAGTTAGTGAAATTTAGAGGACAGGACTCAGAAATCAGAATTTAATAAGCTACGACCCAGAGTTTGCCACCTTGAATATGTTACAAAAGTGAGAAATAAGGAAGGATGTTTTACAAGTATGCATTTAAAATAGACTAGATCTCCAAAAGGTGGTATCAATAGGCATAATTACTTCTTTTTGCTTGGAAAATTAAGAGTCTAGTCTGGACTGGAGAAGCAGCTTTGAAGGTTTTTCACATATGGAAGCTAGCTAAAACAGTATCTGTGTAATGAATCCCCAACGTATTGCAGAGAGAAGAAAGAATGAAATGGAAGCCCAAAGCCTGGAACCCTATAGGAAACTAAGGAAAGTGGAGAGTCTTCCAAATGATCTGCTTAATAAAAAATAATCAAGGAAGTAAAGGAAATAAACAAAATGGTGGCAGGAGTCAAATGAAGATGACAGGTTATCAGGAAAAATGCACCAGTGGCTTCACTGGTGGCCCACAAGACAGATGAGCATAACTGCAGTTTTGAAACTGGTTAAGAATGTCATCTTAGGGAATGTGATCAAACTGAGATACTGGCTTTCTCAGAGTGCAAGGCAGGCAGTACCAAGACAGTGTACCAAACAGTTTGGTAGAGTATGACAGAACTGCATGAAGAAAACTGAGCTTAACCATTGAGAGCAACAGTTACAAAAGCACATCAGTTAATAATAAATTTTGGTTTTTAAGGGCATGAGATTATACCATATTTGTATACTGTAGCTAAAGAAACCAGACTGAGACCTAAAGTAAAGATCGGGAGAGATAAGTATGCATGAAATAAGATCAACAGGCAGTCTGGAGTGCTACAAGTGATCAGAGAAGAGCATAAGGAAAGACAAACATCTGCTTCTGTGGTAGAGGTAGTGGAAAAGGACACTCCATATATTCATCATTTTTTCTCTTAGAAAAGCTTGCTTTAGAATCAGCATTACAGAACTACAGAGAAACACAGGCTTGCAGGGACCTCCAACAGTCACTAGTCCAACCTCCTGCTGAAACCAGGGGGATCTTCAAAGTTTGATCATGTTGCTAGGGCCTTACCGAGGTCCATAGTATGTAACACGGTAATAAAGTCAGCGAGAAGGAGCACAGCACTCACAGGAAAACAGTCATTTGAGATAAAAATATTGCAATAAAACTACTTTGGTTATATTCAGAATGTATTAGGAAGGAAGTACAAGAATGGTTTGCATATAATGTTTTAAGTTCTGGATGATATGTAACTGAACTGTACGTGTTTAACAATCTTGTTCCACACTTTGAAAGGTTTTTAATTATTTCAGAGTTACACTGAGCTTTTGAATTTGCAAATTTTATTATTTCAGAGGAACTAGTGGGCAAGAGAACCTTCTGTGTTTCTCTCAAAGTCTGTCCATAGGATCAATCCCCCTAGCACTGTCTAGCTCAGTTACTTTCAGGGAGTATGTTCTAGGTACAGACTGTAAGAGACAGTTTTAAAGCTTTGAATATATATTACCATCTAGAAATTAATTAGTAGCATGTTCATTCTACTTTGCTCCAGAAAATATAAACCTTTGCATGAAGGAATTAGAAGAATTAAAGGAATTAAGACTCCCTATGTTGTTCATCTGTTGCTCAGAACAAAGACATTTAAGAAGTCATTATTTTGCTTCCATTAACATTAAGGGAAAAGCTCCTGTTGACCTCAGCTGAAGCACATTCAGGGCTTACCTACATTAAATGCATGTACTAGAAATGCTACTTTTCCATTTTATCTATTTCACAGCTTTCTAGTTTTACTCTACTAATAATTCTAGATGTGACAAATTGCAGCTAGAAAGACTTCAATTTAGGAGTCATAATTGTATGCATTCTGTTAATATTTCATGACTGGGCTGATTTAACATTTATACATTGATAAATGACATTCTTGCCAGGACTACATGGGAACTGAGGACAAAAAATAGCATGAGAAGCAGCAGCTTTGTTACGACGGATGACTCCATGGAAATGTGCTTTTAGATTTATAATCCAATATAATTAGAAGCTTTCATCTCTTGCAGAAAATCCATACTGGTTTTCAGCTCAGGAACACAAGCTCCGCATGGTTATTTTTGAAAAAAATAACTATAATGTATTCAATTTTGGAAAAAAAATGCACCTCAAATACATTCTTTGGTTAATTTAAAACAAAGTTTCCTATCAACAAATACTGTGTTTATGGAAACTTGTAACAGAGGAAAACAATTTATATAAACAGTGGATATCAATTGGTGAAAAATACTGGATTTGATAGTTTCTTTTTTTTTACCTTTGGAAAATAATAACTGAAGAAGCTATACAGTACATGCATGCACACACACCTCTCTTACTTGCATTTGACCTTCCTTTTATACTTTGCTTTGCAATCTATACCATGTAGTCAATTAAGCCATGATTCTGCAAACAAGGGAGCAAATCCACTTAAACATTTGCAGATGGGCTTTCAGGTTAGCATTCCCTTTTCAGAAAGGGCAATTGAACTGGCACTGGGGACAGACACTGCATACTTGGGTTATTACATGGTACTCAACTTAATGAGGTTCTAATCCTGATGAACCACCTGGACGCAATTAAAGTATGAAACAATTAATAACAGAATTCCATTAAGATGCTTCCTTGTTCTCCTTAATTTATTGCTGAGTTCCCAGCTCAGAAGACATTCATTAGAGAAATGAAAGTCCGAAGAAATTTAACTTTCTGTACTATGTGCAACAAAAGAGCTTTCACTATTGCACACTAAAATACGAATACTGATCAGATCTTCAACAAATGAAACCTCAGTACTGGGAAGCAGTGACTATAACTCAGTAACTAGATATATTTAACAAGGACACTGATGGTCAAAATAGTTTATGTTAGCAGGTGAATGCTAACTGGATTAGAGTGAGTGCATCTTCTGGTGGTGCATGCTTTGAACAGAGGCTCGCATATACAAATTCGGCCACTGAGCCCAATTACCAAGGTAGTCCATCAGATTTTATATTTATGCACACAAGTGACTTTTTCTCAGCTCCCTCTGCAATTAGTGATTGCTGTCAGATCCACATTTATAAAAATCGAGGTATTTTTAAGAGCAGAAAGACTGGTAACCCAAGTAAAAATTGTGGCTCATGTAACTTACTTTGTAACTGTATAAGCCAGTTTTGAGAGTGAGCTCACTAAATTACTTAAATCTATAACATCCTCATTTATGCAATCCTTATTTATTCGTTTGTGCGATTTTCTTACACTTGCGCTTAATGAAATCATTTTAGTGTTTCACTTCTTTCCTTATAGCCCTCTGGAGTGTGCTTAGCATCCTGCCTCTCAGCAGAATTACATCAATGTGCTTAAGATCAGCATAAATAGGACAAATCATGTACCTGCCAGATTCAGTGTAGGTAGCATAAAAACTTTCTGCTGCCTTCACAGAATGAAGTAATTTTCATGTCCCTGAACATGAGCTCTAGAAGACAAACTTCCTACCTGTAATAAAATGCCACCCTGTATCTTCATGGTACGTAAGGAAACTTCAATCTCTACTTTCTGATTAGCATGGTCTAGCAATTAGGATTAATCCTATATATGTAAAAGGGGATGGATTTGGAGAAGAGTGAGTCACAACCTGTAGTCCATGGCTTTATGGTCCTAGAATATTCTGACCACTCAGTCTTTGGGAGGGCGAGGGGAAGGTGTTAAGCGCTCAAACTGAATGCCTGCATGTTTTCTACCTGCTTGCTTTTCAAACCTAAGTAATTAGCAGGGGCCTAAGTAACCATATTTCTAAGTAACTCCTTGTGAACAGTCTTCTGTTTCCAGAATCTCTGTACAGTTGCATAGTGCCACAAGCTTTCTTTCCCATGCTACATACTGAAAATTCTTAGATTTCTGTATGACAGCAAATAATAAATCCTATGTGTAACACATGCTGAGTCATTGTACTTCATTGGATTTGTGGACTGCTGCTCTTTTTATTTCTGTTCTGTAAACTGAAAAAACCCTTCTGTTTAGTGCACCTTCACTCCTGCTTTTTCTCCTCTAAAAGAAAAAAAAAACTACTTTTTCTTGTATCATGTAATTGGAGAACAAGACAGGGGATGTCTGTGAAGATGAACATTCTCATATAAAGACCTATAGGAAAAGGTGGTAACTGCCCTACTAAATCAAAAAGTGATGCTGATTTAGAACATACAGGATGTGGCCCAGGACAGCACAAACACTTATTTGATTAAAGACTTTGCCTTGTCATAAATCAGTTATTCATCCAAATGCTTCAGCCATTACCTTCATCATACGGGAATTCTAATCCTAAAATCCTTCTATTCCTGCCTAAATGCGGGTCTCCACTCTGCTTCCTGGAGTTACTTGATACAGTGCCAGACACAGCCCTATTCTTTCTCTCTCTTGCAGCTTCACTCTTAAGTGAAATGCACTATGAAAGTATGTGGAAAATGAATGCTTTTGAGATTGAAAGCCAAGACTACCAAAATGTCAAACTGTCACAGCAGAGATTACTCTAAGCAGTAAAACAAATTTAACTCATAATCCCAGGTAGCACAGCATCCCTCAAGGTCACATTTTGGAAGGGAAACTACTGGGGAAAAAATGCTCTGAAAAATACGCAGCCCAGAAAAAACCATCTTTGAGGCCAGGCTCCCTTTCATTTGCCTTCTGACATTAGGCTCATAAAAGAGAAAGCCAAGTGAGATTCAGACTCAAATGGCATTTGCAAAACACACTGCTACCAGAATTGTTCCTTGAGCAGTTTCTTTTTCGGGGGCTCAGCATGTCTCTTTGCATAAAACTTGGACCAGGCAAGTGTTAGGCTGGTGTGGCTCTTACAGAGGAGGCAGTAGATCTCTTCACCTCAGAACTTTTTCATGAAGAGTCCCGGTTTTATTCCAAATGTGAACTATTGTCAAATATAATGACAGGAAGAAATACATAGTTCCCTTAATAATAAGTTATTGTATGTAAGATACACAGAATTTAAACAAGTTAAAATGCAATAACTGGAGTCAAAATGCTGACAAGAAGCAGATTCTTTGATGTTAAGATTTTGGCTTTTCTCATTGTCCCACTCTTATCCATCATTGTACTCTGACACCTCTCAAGTGGTTATTTTGAGGTGGAGGGTGTCCAACTTCATGTATTATAACTGGTGAGCAGGGGAAAGGCATACGCTGGTATCCCAGAAGCCTAAATGCAGTGTTTAAATTTCTCTGTAATTTTTTTTAATGTAGTAATTTTTCCTTTAAGTACCATAGAGTACTAACAGTATTACACCAAAGGAAACAAAAGTTTACTAACCTGTTAAAGATACTTACTCTTTGAACTGCCTTTATATTCCATTCTGTTCCCTCCCATTATTTTTTTCCCATCTTACTTACAAGTAGATTTAGATTTGATTCAAGGAAGATGTTCTTCCCTGTGAGGGTGCTGAGGTGCTGGCAGAGGGTGCCCAGAGAAGCTGTGGCTGCCCCATCTCTGGCAGTGTTCAAGTCCAGGTTGGACGTGGCTTTGAGCAACCTGCTCGAGTGGAAGGTGTCCCTGCTTGTGGCAGGGGGTTGGAACTGGATGTGCTTCAAGGTCCCTCCCACCCAAACTAGTCTGTGATGATACTTATGAATTGCTTTAATTCAATTAATGAATGTACATATCAGACATATTCCAAAATACAAATTCAGATACGCTGCAGCGTTATAAATCAAATATAACCACTACTACTAAACAGTTCCTACTCTCTACCCCTGAGATTCTTCTAGTAATGGAAACACAAATTCATTCATAATGTGCATGAATTCAAACTTCACATCAGCTGGATCACCAAACCTCATCAAAAAACTGCCTTATAATTCTATAACTGTATTTTATAATAACTCCTGATGGTCTTAACTCCATCATTTTTGTATGCAGTCAGAGCACGTGGCTCCGCAGTGCTATAGGAAACAGCTTCACAGTTTGTTGGTCCTGCCACTGCTCTCACCTGCCACTGCAGTCAGATGCCTCATGCATCTGGTATTTTCCTTTAATTTGGTGACATTCATAGTCATACTGCGCAGAAATTTCGAAGCTCATTATTAGAAATACCTGACTTCCTATCAAAAGTAGCGTGCCGTTTCCATACCTTTCAGTGAGCTAACTTGGGTGCACTTGACCAACACAAGTAGGAAAATGGATGAAAATCCACTTCCTGACTGAAACAAAAAGAAGAGTAATTTTTAAATCCCTAATTATTTCTGAGTAAGACAATTTGTTATTTAAATGCAACTTTTTAAATACATACAGACACTTTCTTCTATTTTAAAATGCTCTAAAAACCTTCTAACTACAATCCAGATTCTCATTAAAACCACCAGTTTCAGTAGACAAGCATGACTCTAGATTCACACACTGGCTGAAGAGCAGAGCTGTAAATCAGTGCTCTTTTCCAGTACTATTAATGACTCTGCACTCTAGCCCTTATTTACCATGACAAAGAAGTGCTGTTTAGTTTTAAGAGGCTCCAACATTTTAAGTATTTCACTGTGCTTTTCCCTTGCTTTCACATTTTTACTATGTAACTTATATTTTTAGGGTATCACAGAAAATAATCTGGAATATTGTTCCTCAGAAATAGCTGCAGAATTAGCTGTCTATTAAAACATTCCCTCAAGATTTTCTCCTATGCAAAAGTAGACTTACTACCATCAGTTTGTAACTCCTACTTATTCTGCTGATACCCTTCCACATTCTTGTCCTTTAAGCCCTTTCTATCGCCTACAAGCTACTTGTACAGAGGCAATCACCAACCAGACTATGGCAGACCCTAACGGACGACCTTACAAGATGGCAGCGTGTCCAGAATTTACCAGGGGCGGTCATTTCCCGTACACGGGAATCGCTGAAAGCCAATCGGCTTCAATGCTTCCTCGCTTCCCACCAAACCCGGAGTTACCTTCTTGGCCCGTAAATTGTGGGCGCTTCATGAGGTAATCGGGAGCTTTTGTCTGCCATCTCCTCACACCTCAAACCGCGGCAAGCCTGGCTTCAGTGACTGCAAACCCCCGGTAAGGAGCAACCGCGGTTCCTCCCGAGGGCTGAGGGAAGGAGCCCGGTTCCCGCACACCCCGGCTGCCGGTTCTACCGAGGCCGGACTCACACCAAACGTCCCGGCGCCCGTCTTAGGGCGGCGTGCTCCGATTCCGCCCGGGAGGTGGGAAGCGCGGAGCGGGCCGGGTCGGGCCGCGCCTCCCCTTCACCGACAACGCTTCAATCTCCTGTCTCTCTC